>DXKC01012253.1:0-12238 GCA_031170775.1 Cymbopogon citratus
CAGACGGAGTTTTTTTCTTTGCTATCTTTGCTAGATGTGTTGAGCCTTTTGCTTCTGTCTTGAAGGTCTAGTTGTTTTCAGGAGTTTTTAATAGTTTTGGTTGTTGCTAGCGGTGTTGAGCCCGTCTTCTGCCTCTTCTTGAGGGCTAGCTTTGCTCTACTTGGTTGCGTTGAGCCGTTGCCCATGTCTTTGGGGACCAAGTTTCTGGATCGTTCTTTGCTCATTGCAAGTGACCCATTTCAAGCTTTTCTTTGGCTTTGGTCATTTGAGTGGGCTTTCTCTAGCTTTGTGTTGGTGTTGTCAATGCACTCATCAAGGGGGAGATTGTGAACACATGGCTTTTTCCATAGCCATTGTGACCACCTCGACGGCAGCTGCTGCTCCTTTAGGTGCAGCCGGTGTAGGCTGAGGAAGCTGCTCGAATGGCCCCTAAGTCATGGAAGAAGAAGGGTCAGGACTGTGAGTGGATGTAGATGTCACAGGGTCGATAGGGGCAACTGGTGGAGTCGGCTCGGGATCACCCCAATTGGCACCTTTCTACTCCTCCTCCACAAAGATGGACTCACCATACTCATCATCTCCTGCATGCTCAAAGATGGGGGTTGTACATGGCATAGTCTCATCGAAAGTGACTTCATAAGTCTCCATCACTCGGTTAGTTTCTAGGTTCAAAACACAATAGGCAGAAGAATGTGCAGCATAACCTAGAAAAATCCTGTCAGAAGAACGAGACTCAAATTTGTCCAAGTTGCCTTTCTTCAGGATGAAACACTTGCAACCAAAGACCCAAAAGTGGCTAACCTTGGGTGTTCGACCAAACTGCAACTCAAAAGAAGTTTTCTTGGTAAAAGCTCAGAGAAAAATGCAGTTGGAAACATGGCAAGCAGTGTTTATGGCTTCAACCCAATATCTCCTAGGAGTCCTATGCTCATCGAGCATCGTCCTAGCCATCTCAACCAAGGTTCTGTTTTTGCGCTCAACAATGCCATTTTGTTGAGGAACATATGGTGAGGAGAATTGGTTCTCAAGACCCAAAGAAGAGCAAAACTTTTCAAAGTTAGAGTTCTTAAATTCTATGTCATTGTCACTGCGGATAGCTCGCATGGCACCCTTGCAAAATTTATTTTGCAAATGAAGAATCAAATCACGAGCTAGAGGGAATGCCTCATCCTTGCTCTCCATGAAAAACACCCAAAAGTACCTCAAAAAGTCATCCACAATTACTAGAACGTACCACTTCCCTCCCTCAGACCTTACCCGGGCAGGACCAACAGTGTCCATGTGGAGGATTTCTCTGGGTTCCTTGGTCATGATTTGGTTCACAGGAGGGTGAGAAGCAGCAACCATCTTCCCGTGGTGATAAGGATGACAAACCAAGTCCTTCTCAAATTTCAAATTGGGCAATCCTTAGGTTATGTCTAAAGAGCTCAACCTAGCAAGTAGATCGAAACTCAAATGACCAAGTCTCCTATGCCACTTCCAAAGCTCAAAAGAAGAACTGGCCATCAAATAGCAAGTAGAGCCAAAAGAGCGAGAAAAATCAGCTTGAAAGACACGACCGAAATGGGCAATCTAGCAAACAAGATCTTGAGTCCAAAACCTGAGAACAGTCAGTCTTAAAGTGCACCTCATAACCATCCAAAAGAAGTTGCAAGATAGAGCAAGTTGAAGTGCAAATTTGAAACCAAAGGAACATCCTTAATGACAAAACTATTGTTCAAGTGAATCGAACCACGCGACAACACCTTACCCTTACTGTTGTCGCCAAATGTGATATACTCCTTGGATTTCATGGGACTGAGGCTAGAGAACCAATTTAAATTTCCGGTCATGTGGCGCAAACATCCAGAATCAATGAGCCATGTGTTCTCCAACCTGATCTCCTGCATCAATACAAAGGCAGAGAGTGAGCAAACGGTCCAACACCGGGGTTAGTAAAGTAGAGTACCAGTGTTGACCGATCTGCCCAAAAGAGTTAGAAGGAAAGGCATTATACATGGCACATCCCATTTAGAGGGAGCGATCACCATGTGGGGGAAAATGTGGTCCGCTAGAGCTGTAGGACGCAAGGCCACCGCCACAAGGCTCAAAGCCGTACTGGTCACGACCTGAACCACACCGGGCACGACCACCTTGTGGTCTCTCAGCCTGAGGCCTAGCACCTTGAGGCCTTCCACCTCTAGTCTAGCAGTGTGCCTCAGAACAAACCATTCATGCACCCCATGAGAAGGATGGTACATGTCTGGTTGTTCAACTCAAGCTGACGCCTCTCATCCCTCTTCCTCATGAAGCAGAATTCAAACAAGTGACACTTCCTCTCACAGTAGTCACAGTGGTACCTCACCTCTCTCTTAGGTGTTGTAGGGTTCACTCTCTTGTGGTTTTGATTCTCTCTCTGAGTTGCTTTGCCTTTGGGAGGTTTTATGCTTGGGGCGTCAGGGAGAGTGTCAAGTGGGTTCCTGAGGTAGTTAGGTTTTGGAATCCATACTTGCTTCTAAGGGGCTGTCTTAGGAGGTTCTTCAAACACTCTATCCTTGACAGGGGACTAGATAGGCTTAAGTGGAGGTATTTCAATCAACTTGGGAGCTGTGGATGGTTTCTCACTCAGGCTCAGACCACTGTGTCACCAACCTTTCCAAACACACCTGCACCCTTCCCACCTATAGCAAAGCCTACTCCTGATGTGTCAGTTCCCCTCCTAAACTGACTCATCATCATCTCAAGCTTGGGGTCACTGCTCGAGACCCAGCTAAGCATGGATCGAAGGAATGTGTTTTCCTCTTCAACCCTGCACTTGTCATGCCTGCAATTTCCAAAGCTTCACAGCAAGCACACTTAGCAGTAGCAGCACAAGACTCAAAGCTAGACTTTTCAAGCAAAGCAATCCTAGCAATTTTCTCCTCAACCTCAATACACAAGAGTGAACAAGATTTGCAATCAGATAAAGCCATAGGTTAAGCAGTAGCTTCATCATATTTTTTGAGCAAAGAAGAATACTTAGATTGCCAATTAGCCAAGTTAGTCATGTGAATAGAACAAGCATCACATTCAATTTCATCTGACACAACTACTTGGTTCTTTTTAGCTTCATCAAGTTCTTCAAGTGCAATGCTAAGTTTTTCTTTAAATTCCTTTCTCTCCTTTTTAGCTTGCTTGAGACTACGATCCATGTTATAAAGCACTTGCAGCAAAGTGTCATTCTCAGCAATGAGAGAGTCGACAGTAGGAGATACCTCTTCTTTAGACTTGTCGAGGTCGCCTGTCCTGGTCACCAAGTGCCATGGTGCAGTATCCTCTGTGGTTGGAGACGGCGGAGAATCAGATCCCGTTGACGCAGTTCTCAGTTCTTGACTAGTTGTTGTCGTCATCAAAGTCACTATAGTCGCTCATGGAGGCGATTCAAGCCTCTTCAAACTTGCGGATCACCTTCTTCTAGAACACCCTCTTGTCGAAGCTCTCCTCCTTCTTGTTGTTCTTGGAGGAGTGGTAATCATGCTTGTCCTTCCGCCTGGAGTGATCATGCTTGTCGTAGGGCTTGTCTTTCTTGGGGTAGTTGGCGACGAAGAGGTTGGGATCTCCACACCCAAAGCAGCCTTCCTTCTGGCCACCACGATGATGATTCAGGCGGTTGTTATGTAACCACGAGAACCGACTGATCACCAACGCCAGCGCGTCATCTCCAATGCCCTCCAGCTGCTCGTCTATGACAGTCATCAAGGAAGACAAGGAAAACAGCTGTGAAGTGTCAGAAAAACTTGAACTTCCCTTACCAGACACCGGAGCCATGAAAGGAGTTGGGGCAGATGGATTCTTGATCTTGGCCTGTGTCTGGATGTCGATCTCGGTGGACTTGAGATTGCTAAACAACTCATCCACGGTAAGGGTGTAATAGTTGGGTGATTCTTGGATCATTAACACCTTCACATCCCACATCTTCTGATCTAGAGCATATAAGAGTTTCAGTGCTCTATCATGATCGTCATAAGCCATCTAAGGGTTGTTCGCCTTCATTTTGTTCATGATTGTTTGAAGACGAGCAAAAAGAGAATCAATCGTCTCACCCTCCAACTAAGAAAAGTTTTCATACTCATGCTTGTACGTCTCATAGTCTGGTCTTGATTTGAGGGGTTCCCTCATGGTAGTTCTAAATTCTAGACCAGATCTCATGAGCAATACAACAATAAAAAACTCAAACAAATTCAACTTCACCAAGACTGTCAAACAATATGCTACGGGCCTTGTTGTTGGCTTCGTGTTGGTCCTTTTGTTCCTGACTCACACGAGCATCAGGCACCACATAGTTGGTATTCTCGCAAATTTCCCAAACAAGTGAATCAACTCCTTGAAGATAGGCAAACATGCGAATTTTCCAATAAGCATGATTTGAGCCATTGAAAGGCGACTGTAGGACCGAAAAGGCGACCAAAGGGGGTGAACGGGAGCCTCAATTTTTTCTTTCAAAAGACAGATCCCCGGCTCTATCACTTCCCTCTGAAAAACTTCTTCAAACACCAAACAGTACCCAACAGAAAAGTTCTCGGCGGAAACAGAAACCTGTAGAGACAGGTGGAACAAGAATCGGAGTCCGGAAACATGAAAGCCACACAAATCAACTCTGCTCCCAATCTAGTCAGCTCAGCGAGCTCAGCCAGTCGGCTTAGCGGGCCTAGTTGGCCTGGTCGGGTTTGAGGGCCGGCTTAGCCGGTTGATGTGCAGAGCTGACCTGGGTCGGCTTAGCCGATCTGCCTAGCTAGCCTAGCCGGTCAAGCCGGCTCAGGCGACCTTCGTAATCGGCCTAGCCGATTCCTTCAGGAACAGTTTGAGCAAGATCCCAAAAATCTCAAAACTTCTACAAATCAAATCCAACTATAACCAAATTTTGATAGTAGGTTCCTGATGTAATTGGTGAGCTAACTCTAGGAGATCATCGCTCAGATCTGAGTAAAACTCACGAAATCACAAAAGAGAAGAAACGGGGATCTCGGGAGGACCTAGAGCAAGAAATCCAAAGTTCTTTGATCTCATGAGGTTTCAGAGCAATTCCTTTAGTGGAAAGCCTCTACTCATGTCATAGATCAAGTTAGGGCAAAAAGCTCTAGAAACAAAGAAATCGCAAAGTTCTCAGAGAGGGAGAGGATAAACTCGTGATGAACTTCAAGAACGCGATTCGAGAACAAATTCAAGCCATGAATCCAAAAGCCCAGTGGGCACGCACACTTTAAGGGGTGTGCTTCCTATGAACACATAGAACAAAATGTTTGGTGACCTCTCTCTAGCAATCTATAGGGAAGGAAGTGAAAACCTAGCCACTAGAAGGAGAAAACACAAAATGAGAGGTGAGTTGGAGAGGGGGACTCCACCTCTATTTATAGATACAATTCGGACATCCCCAAAATGCCCCTAGGATAACTTGAGCTAAACTCATACACCCGAGGGCATACTTGTCCAACTCATCATAACTTGATCTGACGGCCACGCACCTCCTCACCGGTTGCCTTGCATCCATGCAATCTCTCCGATGCCACCACGTGCCGTCAGTCCACGCGGGACCGACCCAGGTTTCGAGGCCCAAACCCGTGAAACCCGCCTCCACGAGTAGCATGCCACACATGCATCCCCCGCCGATGGTTTTGAGGCGAAACCACCAAACTGTCGCCAATGGTTTTGAGGCCAAACCACCAAACCGTCGTGATTACGTGCCACGCATGGATCCCCCGCCATGTCATCTCACACTTGTGTTGACATTTCTAACGCCTCCTAGTGTTAGGTTGTCATCCCCAACATGGCGCCAAAAATGTTGGTACTAAATGATATGCTTTCTAGGAATAAATAAGGAATCCGCAAGCGCACAGTTAATACCGCTGTAGCATTTTAATAGGAAGTAATCCAGGTATCATTATTTATATTTTTACCACTGGGAAGGGAAGTCTGGACACTTTTCAAGGGATTGTCCGTATCCAAAGCAATACAATCCAAATTCAGGAGGTACCTGTAACTCCAAATCAAAACACTCAGAATACCCAGAAGGGCAACACTCATAATACCCAGAAGGGCAAAACTGAAAAGAAAACTGGCTGAGTTTTCTGTACTCAAGCTAGGGAGATTCCTAATGGAGAACCTGTGTTGATGGGTATGTTTCCTATCACCAACCACCCCGTAGTTATATTATTTGATTCCGGTGCATCCCATACATTCATCAACAGAACTTTTGTAGTTAAGCATGAAATTTCTATTGGGGAAACAAAAGAAGATTTCTTTATACATTCACCTGGGGGACGTCTGTGTACTAGAGAAATGGTACAACTGGTACCTATAGAATTTGGTGGTCATATTTTCCCTACATCTATGATAGTTTTGAAAGACCAGGATCTAGTTGTGATCCTTGGAATGAATTGGTTGAATCAGTGTGGGGCTGTTATTCATGCCTTACATAGAACAATCAAAGTGAATTTACCTGATAATAGTTCCCACCTCCTTATCCAATTCCCACTATCCAGAAGGGTGGTTAAAAGGGTAAATGCAAATTCAGTTAAGGGAGTCAGGGATATTCCTGTGGTGTGTGAATTTTCAGATGTACTTCCTGAGGATCTACCGGGTTTGCCCCTGAAAGGGATGTACAATTCAGCATTGCTCTAAAGCCTGGTACTGCACCAATCTCGAGAAGAGCCTATAAAATGCCACCAAAAGAATTAGTAGAATTAAAAACTCAGCTACAAGAGTTGATTGATAAGGGTTTCATTCAACCAAGTTCATCACCATGGGGGTGTCCAGCAATCTTTATGAAGAAGAAAGACAAGACTTTGAGATTATGTGTGAACTATCATCCACTGAATGAGGTAACTATCAAGAACAAATATCCTTCACCTCGCATTGATCTACTCTTTGATCAACTTGCGGGTGCTAAAGTATTTTCCAAGATTGATTTGAGATCTGGGTATCATCAGATAAGAATCAAACCAGAAGATGTTCCAAAAACTGCTTTTACAACCAGATATGGATTATATGAATATCTGGTTATGTCATTTGGGTTGACCAATGCCCCAGCTCATTTCATGTATTTGATGAACTCGGTATTCATGCACGAACATGATAAGTTCATGGTGGTTTTCATTGATGATATTCTAGTATATTCCAAAAGTAAAGAAGAGCATGCAGAGCATCTCAGAATTGTTTTGCAACGTCTAAGAGAGCACCAATTATATGCAAAGTTCAACAAATGTGAATTCTGGATAGATAAAGTTCAATTCCTAGGTCATGTGTTATCATCAGAAGGAGTTGCCATTGACCTAGGCAAAGTAGAAGATGTTCTAAATTGGAAGCCACCCACAACTGTACATCAAGTCCGTAGTTTTCTTGGAATGGCAGGATATTTTTGAAGATTTATTCTAGATTTCTCCAGAGTAGCCAAGCCAATCACTGAATTGTTGAAGAATCAAACCAAATTTGTTTGGTCATCAGAATGTGAAGAAGCCATCGAGAAATTGAAGAAGTTGTTGACTACTGCCCCAGTCTTGGCACAACCTGATATTGAAAAGCCCTTCGATGTTTATTGTGATGCATCGGGAATTGGAATTGGCTGTGTATTAATGCAAGAAGGTCGGGTTATCGCTTATGCATCCCGACAACTCAAGCATCATGAAGAGCATTATCCAACTCATGATCTGGAACTAGCAGCAGTGGTGCATGCATTGAAGATTTGGCACCACTACCTATTGGGAAATACTTGTCATATTTATACAGATCATAAGAGCCTGAAGTATATCTTTACCCAAGCTGAGCTAAACATGCGTCAAAGAAGATGGTTGGAGTTGATTAAAGACTATGACATTGAAGTGCATTATCATCCGGGTAAGGCAAATGTTGTTTCTGATGCCCTCAGTCATAAAAGCCAATGCAACTGTCTGATCGTGAAGCCCATGGAAGTTACACTGTGTCATGAGATGGAAAAGCTTGGGATGGAAATGATTCAGCAGGGAAGTTTAACAAATATCGCTATTCAATCCACTATCAAAGAGCAAATCATTGCTGCTCAAAAAGAAGATAAGGGTATAGGCTTCATCAAGAAAAAGATTAGGCAAGGAAAAGCATTTTGTTTCACTATAGATGATGCCGGTGTATTATGGTTCAAGAATCGATTGGTAATTCCAAAAGTTCCTGAATTACGTCAACAAATCCTCGATGAAGCACTTTTAACAAGATTCTCCATTCATCCGGGAAGCAACAAAATGTATGATGACTTAAAACAGCGATTCTGGTGGACCAAAATGAAGATTGAGATTGCCCAATATGTAGCTCAATGCGATACTTGTTAGAAAGTGAAAGCTGTACATTTGAAGACAGCCAGAGAACTACAACCACTACCCATTCCAGCTGAGAAGTGGGAAGATATTAGTATGGATTTCATTGTAGGCCTTCCCAGAACATCAAGAGGTTTTGACTCAATCTAGGTTATTGTTGATCGTCTCACTAAGTCAGCTCACTTTCTTCCTGTAAGGACTGATTGGAATGCTTCTATATATGCATGATAGTATATTGAAAGAATTATGAGTTTACATGGGATGCCAAAAACTATAGTATCAGATAGAGGTACTCAGTTTGTTGCGAAGTTTTAGAGGCAATTCCATAAATCATTGGGAACTAAACTTCTTTATAGTACTGCCTATCATCCGTAGATAGGAGGTCAGACTGAAAGAGTGAATCAAATATTGGAGGATATGTTGAGGGCTTGTGTTTTAAATTACACCGTTAAGTGGGATGAATGTTTGCCCTTAGCCGAATTCTCCTACAACAATAGTTATCAAGAAAGCATCAAAATGGCTCCTTTTGAAGCGCTGTATGGTCGCAGATGTAGAACACCTTTAAATTGGTCTGAGCCTAGAGAAAGGTGGTTCTATGGAGTGGATTTTGTAAAAGAAATTGAATACAAAGTCCATCAAATACAAAAGAATTTAAAAGTGGCACAATCTCGACAAAAGAGTTATGCAGATACAAGGCGTCGTCCACTTAGCTTTGCCATAGGTGACTATGTCTATTTAAAGGTATCACCCATGAAAGGCGTTACCCGTTTTGGAGTCAAAGGAAAATTGGCACCTCGTTATATTGGGCCATTCCAAATTATCGAACAGTGCGGTAAAGTAGCATATCAGTTAAGAATGCCCGAACGGTTATTGGATGTGCATAATGTGTTCCATGTATCTCAATTGAAGAAATGCATTCGAGTGCTTGATCAAGTTATTGATATTGAAGGAGTTGAATTAGAACCTGATTTAACCTACTCTGAGTATCCAATCGGGGTGTTGGATCAAAAAGATCGAGTTACTCGAAGACGAACGATCAAGTATTATAAAGTGCAATGGAATCAACATTCTGAAGAAGAAGCTACTTGGGAGTCCAAAGATTATCTGATAGAACATTTTCCGGAGTTTGTCGTTTCTATTTAGTTGTAACTTATCCTTTTAGCCAATGTAATATGAAATCCTTGGTTGTTTAATGTGAAGGTTTGGAATATGTTTGCTTGACATGTTTCCTTTTCCATTACTTAGCCCTAGGCTTTAAATCTCGGGACGAGATTTCTTTAAGGGGGAAGGAGCCATAACACCTTTGGTGTTAAGCAACTAAAACTTGACATGTCATCATATGCCTTACAAGAAATCACAAGTAGAAAACCTAGATTTTTGTATTAACTAAAATAAGTTTTATTATAATGTTGATATGTGCTTTTGCCAAATAGGTGAGCTATGGTTGAATTGTGATTTTGGAAGGTTTGATGATCTCTAGTTGGTCAATTTCTATGTTGGAATTCAAATTTGGGTTTGAATTATAAAAGAAAAGCTTTAAAAGTCTATTTTCTATTTATTCCCTTTTCTATAATTCAAAATCTAAGCATAATTTGACTATGGTTCAAAAAGCAACTTTCTTGCTTTCTTGGAGATGAACAAGTTTGGTATACAAAGTTTTTCAAGTTTTTATATAAAATTTAAAGTAATTTCAAATTGATTCAAATCTTATATATCACTCCTATTCAAATTTCCAAATGAAGGCATAATTTCAAAATAATTTCTATACCAAAAATGAAGAACTTGAAAAGTTAGGAAAACTTTGTTTTTGGAGATTTTCAAGTTCTTATGAAAATTTTTGAGAAATTCAAAAGGGGGTAATTTAGGGTTTTCACATTTTCAAGTTTGAATTTGAATTTCAAAAACTAAACAGAATTTGGGTGTACTTCTTTAAGCAAAGTTGTTCATCTCAACTTTTATTTTTGGAGATTTTTAAGTTACTATATAAAATCAAAAGTAATTTGAGATATTTGGGCAATGGCATTTCTGTAATTTCTCTGAACAGTAGACGCCGACGTCATCTTCACCTTCTCCTCTCTCTGTTCATGGCGTCGCCGTGGCTGCCGGCCCACCCCGGTATGTCGCCACCGACCGCCAGCGCGCGTCCGAGCTCGAAGCTTCACCTTTGTCGTGGCACCCGCCCCTGCCTCGCCGTTGGAGTAGAAATAGAGGTCGGCCACCGACTTTTCTTCTCTGTTTCCCTGTTTTTCCTTCCACCGCCGCCAGCTCCAACGCTCGCCGCTGACGCCGTCGCTCCACCGCTGCCCAATTGCTTTGGCCAGTAGCTCCGTCTCACCTTTGCGTGTCCACTCAGCTAGTCCAAGTGGACCTTCGTCGGCTAAATCCGCCCCGACGCCGTCGTCTTCCTCCGGGACGGCAACTGCACCGCCGCCGCCATCGACGCCGCCGCCTCTAGCTCATTCCACCTCGCCTTCCAGCCAACCAAAGTGCGCATTAGCACCAGGGTGAGCCTCTGATCCTTTTCATGTCTTTATCTTGCCCCACCTTGGGCTGTGCTCGTAGGAGCGCTTGCCACCAGCGAGTTTTGTCTCGGTCGCCGCCGCGCGTGGGCTCTATCTTGTCTGGAGGACGTTTTCCTTCGATTAAATGATACGTTAGGTTCGATGGGTGCTAGTAGTCATGACCATGAGGTCATTGTCAATGGGAGCTGCTTCGATGAGCCACGTCGCCGCACCGAAGAACCACCGACCCGCCATGGCCACCGCCATGGGTGCCATGGTGTCCATTTATCTCGATTAGCGGGTCTAGAAGAGGCGCGTGGTCGTGGGGATCACGTTGAGCTTGATCCCGGAGCGGGAGGGCTCGCCGCCGGCGAGCCTACACCAGTCAACGGCGGCTGGCGCCGCTGTCAACGCGGGAGCTCGGGTGGGCCGGCCTGTTGGGTCTGGTCTGGATTCGGCCCACCTAGCACAGTGTTGCTTTTCATTTTTTTAAATCATGATTTTACTAATTTCTTTGATAATTTGTGTAAAAATAATTATTGCTCTAAAAATTATAAAAATTTTTGTGTAGACTTTTCAATAGATATAGAATCTAGAAAAAATATGAAACTTGAAATTTGAGCACTTTTTGCATTAGATAAAATTAGGTCTTTTAATTGGAAATGGAATTTCCATGATTTTTCTAGGGCAAAATGATTATCCAAAAATCATGAAATTTGTTTTGCCATAATCTCAGGCCAAGATGATGCCTCACAAATATTTTGGATTTATTTTGAGGAAGTTTATTTATTTCATAAATTATGCTTAATTAAATAAATAGAAAAAACTATATTTCATGTTTATAACTTTAGATTTTTGTGTGATTTGTGGGTTGATTGCTAATCATGAGTCATTACCATGACTTGACCCATGCCTAATAACTTGGTTAACACCTTGTCATGCTTTTATCATAATTAAATAATAATAACCTTGATTAGGGATTGTTTTAGGGTTTGTTGGATTGCAACTTTATCGTGAAGGAAAATTATACTCAAGTTCTTTATTATTATTTATTATTTATGTTCATCAATGCATCATCACATGTTATCCTAAGCATTGCATTGAGCATGCATTATTATCACGTGTAGTGAGTGAGAATTTGGACGTGAAAGTTGAGCTTCCGCCTGAAGAAGTGATTCCCGTGGAAGAGGGTCTTGATACCCATAATACTACTGAAGAGTTCATCTACCCTGCAACTCAAGGCAAGCCCCAGTGCATTTAAACCCTTTTTTGAATTGTGAAAGTTTTATTTACTTGAATTATGAAATACTGCATTAAGTAATAGGGGGATAAAGATTACCTACTTGCTACATTACCAATCCTTGGTTATTGAAATATCATCCTTGATACCTGTTTTACGGTTTTACCAAAAATGCTTAAACATGCTTAGCCATGCTTATT
>DXKC01012266.1:0-16694 GCA_031170775.1 Cymbopogon citratus
AAAAAAAACTAATGGACTTCTATCTTGTTGACATTTTTGCTTTGAACTTATGATGCTTTACTATATCTGTTCTGAGATGTCCTTGCCGTGGTCTGAGGCCTGATCTGTGGTTTTACTGATCTGTGATGCATACTTCTTTTCAGTACTTATTCTTGTAATGGTTACAGTTCTCTGGACTCTGGGGATCTATTTTAATGTGTTTATAATCTCCTTTGCTTTTGTTCAGGATGCAGGTGTTCATGCTTTATCAAATGTTTGTCATGTTGATGTGGAGCGGATAAGTAAAAGGAAGCCTGGTGAAGTTGTCTGTATACAAAACCCTTTCTTTTTCTTAACACTGATTACCCACCAGGCCTTGTCTGCATCTATTGACACTATAAACTTATTTCTTTTTTGATCTTTGCATGTTAAGTATGTGTATAATAATTGTTGTGCCTTATTTACATCATCTATGTTTTCCAAACTAGAATCTTACAAGCAATATGATTACTTTTTCTATATCACCTACTTTGTCCGTTCCAAATTATAGGTCACTTGAGCTTTGTCCTAAGTCAAACTTCTTCCAAATTTAACCAGGTTTAAAGAAAAATACATCAACATCTACAACACCATTTCATTAAATTTTTATATGAAAGATCTTGATGGTGCACTTATTTGAGCTTTTTAGATGTTAATATGTTTTCCTAAAAGCTTGTTCAGTTAGAGGCGTCTGACTTTGAACAAAGGTGACTTATAATTTGGAACAGAGGAAGTAAATAGAAATATGTTTTCTAGAACAGCGGTACCTCTTATAACTTCTGCTGCTGATTTGCTTTTCCCTTTTTGCAGTTAACACCTCACGAGCCTGGAGTTGTAAAACGTGCTGTGAACCACTTTCTACTGGTAAGTTTTGGACTAAATGAAGTTGTGAATTTATCACTCATGAAAAACAAAATGAAAAATTTACATTCAAGATTTTCTTTTCATTTTGGTTGGATTGATCTGTTTTACTGAGTTGAATAAACACAAATTTCTTTACATTTTCTTCAACAAGAAAAAGCTGTTGCTGATCAAATTTGATTTTTCTAGGTTTCCATATTTGTTATAATTGGTCTCCTGCTGTTTATATTTATGCGCTTCAGTTTTTGTCTTTGCAGAAGAATGAAGGTGACATAATGGTGACTGATGTTCGTTGTGTTGCACCAGATTTTCATGCTAGATACAAAGCTCTAGAGCGCACGTAGGTAGCAGAATATATAATACAATATGAGCATGCTTAAAATTAATCTTGTTCATAAATTTTCAGTTTTGTGCCAGTATTTATAAATGACTTGCAGCTTTAAGATATGCAGTAAAAAAATAGCTAAGCTCTCATTGATTACTCTGTTTCACCTTCTGAAATGCTGAAAATGTTCATATGACATGTTTACTCATTTTTTTTTTGAAGATATCACTATCGCTTGCTTTCTGGACCTGAATCAACATCTGTCTTCGAGAAAAACATTGCTTGGCATATATCTGAAGATTTGGATATTCAGGCCATGAAGGTGAACTCTGTAGCTGTATTTTACTTGTTTGCTGATGAATTGTCTTCTGCTTTGCTGATCTAATGGTGTTTCTTCTTCAGAAAGCATGCAGCATACTTGTCGGCCATCATGATTTCAGTTCATTTCGTGCAGCTGGATGTCAGGTGATATTTACTTCTTAACTATTGTGAATCATCAGTTTTACAACGGCCCACTTTATCTCTTTATCTTGATGTTTAGGACTTCTGGTATTAGGCTTATATCTAGCACTGCTGCCTTGCTGTAGGTACATTTTGCCTGTCCAGTGCAACCGGGTGGGCTAGGTAGCAATTAGACACTAGTTTAGTCAGAAGGGTGTTGCCTAGCACATATGCATGTGGACAGCCATTTTTTAGACTAGTGCAGATTTTGTGTCCAGAGGTGTGGGCATCCCCATTAGTGAATAAATCATGTACGCAATACCCATAACCTTAAGTTTTGCAAAAAGTTCAGTTTCAAATTCATTCTAGATGTCAAGAAATGAAATAGACAAGCATCAAAGATGAATTTTGAGATTAAATCATTGCAGGGTTTTTTTTTATTGCGTGTACTACATTAAATACTGATAACTCTTGTGATTTTTTTTTTTTTGAAATACTGCAACATGTTGGGTTAAGTAATATGATGGCTGAAGGGGATGGCAAACTCCAGTACACTAATGAATTATGCTTTTAAACAATGTAACGGAATGAAAAGCCTGGACTCCACCTCTTGTTTTCACAAGTGCTGTATTGGGTTATCACACTGTTTGCATGGCATTAATGTCTCTTAGTAAATATTGCTTGCAGGCAAACTCTCCGATGCGAACTCTGGATGAACTTAGTGTTACAGAAGTATTCCCTTTCATGTTTTTTCCTTCAAGTGTAGAAAGATCAGAGATGGAATCATCAAATGGCTCTCTTGTTTATTCAAGGACACCAGACATAGAATCTTCTGGGAAAGGATCTGATGATTCCTGTACCAGCAGTGTGAAATCAGAATTCGAGAATGGGAAAGACTTTGGAAAGAGATCAAGGCACCGCTGCTTTGTTGTTACTGCAAGGGCACGGTCTTTTCTTTACCATCAGGTTAATTTGTTTTCTTGAACGTCCTAGATTTCTTAGTTACTCTTGCCATGTTTGTTCTTGACTTTTTGAGTGTTAATTATCACCAAAACTTGTGATTCTTGCTGGTGTATTTTGGATTACAAGTACTCTTATTATTCTCTACCAGATATGATGCTCAGTTGATCTAATTTCTTCATCATTGTTTATATGCATTGTGTTAGAAGTAAAGGCAGAAAAGTTAATAAGATCTCTAGTGGATATTGGGTCAAATTCTGATCTCTTTGTTGTGTCCTAGTAATTGACACTGTCTGAAGTTTGTCACGTCTTATCTGTGTATAGTTAAACATGATGCTTTACCATTTGTGTTGGGGAGCCACACTTTATTTTACAACTTGATGGATGCTTCTGTCACAGATTCACAGCATCCATATGGCAAGCTGTATGCTCTAACCATTTGCTATTACTAGTATGCCTTTTCCGGCTAGTTCTCTGATGTCCTACTATTTGACATAGGTAAGGTTGATGGTTGGTCTTCTAAAATCTGTTGGGACTGGAGATCTAACAACTGCAGATGGTCTGGTTTTATGTTCTTCAACTTCTCTGAATACTTTTTTTGCTTCATGATTCATGATGGTGCATTGAAGTGAATATTACCTTTGATACAGTTGAGAGAATTCTTGAAGCAAAGACAGTGACTGCTGCACCCCGTATGGCACCTGCGTATGGTCTATACCTTGCTAACGTGAAATATGATCTGAATGCTTGAAGGCAAGTTTTGTCTAGTGGCTTCTGTTGATGAGCCTCCAGGTTTTGTCAGCTGTTGGCTATCAAAGGTATACCTGACTCCAATTTACGGACAGTGCACTTCAGTGACTACAACTTGGTCTGTTTGTCCATTGAAGCTTGCATGGTGATTGAAAACCTAGAATTAATTTTGTCTGCCAGCAAAATAGCTGGTTCATTCTCTTATTATATTGATTATACGTAGCTCTCCTACATGTTTGAGGAAAAAAATAGCTGGCTTCATTCTAGTTAAGTTCAACTATCCAGTTTTTAAACTTGGATTCACCTGATTTTTTTGGGGGTACATAGTGTTGAACTGATAGGTGCAAAATTTTTATTCTTGGTTTTCTCATGACTCCTTGGTTTTAGATATGTAAGTAGCCAAATGTGCAGAGTGCAGTATTGAAAGTGCCCTTTCTGTTCCTTAATAAATTGTCATGACTGCAAGAACTTTCTTCAAGGAGTCAAGAACAACTTTTTTCTAGTTTTCTTTAAGCCCATGTATAGAAACTGATGCATTTTCTTCATCTCCACAGGATTAGGTTAAATCTTCATGAATCTGAAAGTTTGCAATCAGAAAAGCAACTGCGTTATTCTCGTCAGTTTCTGTTGTGCATTCAGATGATCAGATCTTAGTGACGTGAACCTTCTTTAGAAGATTATAAATACTAGGAAAGCTTATGATGTTTTGTTACTGGAGAATATGATCCATTTTTTCCGACATTTAGACGATAAACTTCTTTTGTCACTAGTCACTACACTAATGAGGGTTGGGATTGACCAGGACCTGTTCTCTAGACATTTTCAGAACTTAACCCAGCTTAGCTAATCATCGCACATTCCAGCAATTCCTAGTCCTATGTTCTCTCTTTAATATTGGTGATGTTGCAACTGCAACTCATTGCACCTTTATGCGTCATGCCTTCCATTGTTGTTATCTCTTAGAGTGGTGCTCTGAGAATATTTGGTTTCATCTTTACCCACTTCTTCATTTTGAGATATGTTTTCCAAATCTAATCACCAAAGCGAAGCTGTGTTCATGTGTTCGAAGAAGAAGAAAAAATGCAGCTGTGTTCATTGATCACCTACATTTTCCTTGTGTGTATTGATTGAAAGCACACTGGTCTCAGTTCCGTGCATGCCTTTGTAGTCTGATCCGATGTAATGTGCGAGAGCCAAAGTTTTGCTAGGCGCTAGGCGGATTCTAGGTGTTGACCCTTAGCCTAGTGCCTAGGCTGGACTAATCGTGCCTAGGCGTTTTACTGTGTTTTCCTAGGCGATGGCTAATACATGCATAAATGCTTAAAAGAAATGAAAAGAAAAAAGAAACCATGCGATGCTGACCTATATGATGTGCAGCTGCTTAAAGGAGTTTGCCCAGAAAAGTGAGTAAGGGCAGATCTCATGGAGGCAAGCGGAGATGCCAATGATTAGCGGTGGTGGCCGCTATCTTTGCCGAGCTCTTGATTTGGGGAGAGCCTACGGTGTGAATCTGTCAGAATTGAGGTTTCTTTCCGCCATTTACACGAATGGGGAGCTGGGTCCTCCTGTCTTTCACCGCCACTGCTAGGTGCTAGCCAATCACAGGTCCAGAAATTGCAGTCAGCGGCAAGAAATGGCATTTCCCGGGTGCAGCTAGAAAACTGATTCTGCACTTTGAAGAAGGCGGCTTCTGTCCGAAGAGTTTTATTTTTTTTTTCAGTGATGTTCGTTTCTTGATTTGTGAGTTCTTTGAATGCTTTCTCATTCCTACTAAATCGTGTAACTCGTCTGCATATAAGGCCAGTTTAAATTTGAGTTAGTACCTGGATCATCCCAATGTTTGGAAGAATGGGGGCGTGTGCAGTCAAATGGGGAAAGATGGGGGCGTGTGCTGTCAAACTTGACATGGCCAAAGCGTATGATCGTGTTGAGTGGGATTGTCTACAGAGAATTATGTTGAAATTGGGCTTCCACGAATCCTTTGTGGCTTTGATTATGAGGTGTGTCACTTCTGTCTCTTTCTCAGTACGAGTTAATGGGGTGCTCACTGAACAATTCAAACCAGGGAATCCGATAAGGGGATTCTATATCTCCCTATTTATTTCTGTTATGTGCTGAAGGCTTATCAAACTTGCTCAAATCAAGAGGTCCGATGTACCTATCCAGAGGTGTGCGCGTGGGCGTCCATGCCCCTTGAATTTCGTATTTGCTCTTTGCGGATGACTGTATATTTTTTTCTGAAGCATCGCAGAGAGGGGCCTTGCGACTGCAAGAGATACTTGATATTTATGGCCGAGGATCAGGCCAGATGGTTAACAGAGAAAAATCAGCAGTCTTCTTCAGTAAGAACTGCTCTGAGGAAGCGAAGGATGAAGTCCGGCTAGCTCCAAACATAGAAACAGAAGCATTGGCTGAGAAGTATTTGGGCCTCCCACAGCATTGGGTCGCTCTACTTCGGATGCCTTTGAGTTCATACCAACAAGAATCCGGAAATTAATTGGCACTTGGAGTGGAAGGGAAGCAAGCCAGGCAAGTGTTACTCAAATCAGTGGCACAGGCAGTCCCTATCTATTCCATGAGCTGTTTCTTCCAATGCAATTTTCCTAATGCAGTGTGGTCTACTTCTAACCCTACAGTTGTAGTACATAATATGCCTTATGAACAAGATGGGGTTCAATTAACTTTACCGCTCCTTATAACTCCAAACTCCTCTGATGATACTCTATGCAAAATTTTTCTTACTTTATGGTATATTTGGAAAGCTAGAAATGACAACCCATTTCAGAGGAAAACATGGAATCCTTTGCAGGTTCATCATGCTGTGAAAGCACACTTAAAAACCCACATCACAGCTCTAAGAGAACAAACTGAAAGCAGCAACCCTCCTCACTCTCTAGCTGCAGTGCCACTAAACCACTCCGGTACAGAGCAAGGTATGAACTTCTCTAGTGCAGATATCGGAAGGGCAATCACCAACACCATGCACACACAATATGTTGTGGGGCCACAAAATTTGGTTAGCAGGGAAGGACCAGTACCCACGCACCTGGCCAATACCACCATTACTTTGGTCCAGCAAAACGGGGCTACTTCTGGAGGGTCAGGTATGAATTTCCTATTTGCAGGACAAAGTTCAACCGCACGCAACAGCCAGCAAGTTAACGAACAGTGTGGGCACACAAACATGGCAATTCAGACTGCATCATCCACCTCCATTCTCCAAGGCATCTCATGTTACACTGATGCCTCCATCGCTCCTGATGCTCCCGGCCAGCAAACAAGAAAGGCTGGTATAGGTATACTAATTATTAATCAGCAGGTACAGCCGGTGCTCACATTACATATCAAGGCGATCATGCAAGAAGCGTCATCAGTGTTAATGGCAGAAGCTGGAGCTTTGGCGCTCGCATCCACTATTGTTTCCAACCTTAATTACACAAATGTTTCCTTTCTAATGGATAGCAGTTAGCTGGTGCAGTTCCTTTCTTCATCTGATCACAATCACCCACTAGATTGGAGAATGAAAGTATATACTCAGCAATATGACAACTGTGCTAATACAATTCAGCCCAAGCTACAGAAGATCAATAGAGCACAAAATATCATTGCAGATTCATTAGCTAGGCAAGCTTTTTCAGTAGCTGAAACTCTACATCAGCCTAGCCACATGTATTGCTCATATGGAGCCCATTTGACACAGTGCCCACTCATACAGGCACTGTCTTCAGTAACCATGAATGGTGTTTGGTTACATGCAGCTTCTTGCTGCTAATTATATAAAATGTTTGTTGTCAAAAAAAAACTTGTAAGAAGATGCGATCACCTATTGCCAATTACTGATGGGGGAGCTTAGCTGACAACAAACACATTCATTGGCAAAGCTGGGAGCGGCTCACTTGTCCAAAGACATTAGGAGGAATGGGATTAAGATATATGAGGAATTTTAATCTTGCAATGCTCGAGAAACAAGGCTGGAGATTGATGGTGAGTCCAGACAGCCTATGTGCGCGGGTTCTGAAAGGAAGATACTTCCACGATGGAGACTTTCTGACAAGTACGCAAAAGAAGCATTGTAGTCATACATGGAGGGCGGTTCTGGCTGGCCGCGATGTACTACCTCGAGGGACAATCAAGAGAATAGGTGATGGAGAAACAACAAATATCTGGCGGGATAGATGGCTGACAAATCACTTCAAAGGTCGGCCACTAACGCTAGAAGAAGGACAGACAGTGTCGAGGGTGTCTGAGCTATTGTTGGAAAATCGTCAGTGGAATGAAGTGCTCATCAGACAGATCTTCTTTCCACTTGATGCTGAAGCCATCCTGTGGGTGTATTAACCCCTATACCCTCACGGTTATTTTTGGGTCACGACTTCTGAAGGCCCAGGATGACAAGATCGAGCCCGAGAAGACAACAATAGGCGTGGTCGGAGTCCTGCTCGGGCACAAGGAGGCGCCTTGCTGCGCAAGGCAGTCTAGATAATAGGAATCACGTATCTGTCTTGGATATGTACGATTGTAATTATCCCATATCGTGATCTTTAGGGTCTGTGGTCCTGCCCCCGACTATATAAGGCGGGCAGGAGCCACTCCATAGGATCAACTTGTACTCTCAAGGCAATAACAACCACAAAAACGCAGGACGTAGGGTATTACGCATCTCGCGGTCCGAACCTGGATAAAACCTTTGTCCCGTTCTGCGTCACTCTCGATCACTAGCTTTAGGTTGCCCCACGCCTAAACAACTACTAAGGGTAGCCCCGTGGTAGATTGTCTTGCGTATTTCGTCGACAGTGGCGAGCCAGGTAGGGGGAGCGCATCTAGAGCTTGAGACGGTCGAGATGGTGACTTTCCCGGCTTCCATGGACTTCGGCGCCGAGCGCTCGATCTCCTTCGGTTCAATCGTCTGGACCGGCGGCGCTGCAAGGACCGCCAGGGATATGGAGGTGGTGCAGCCGGCTTCTCCGATGGCTTCACCAACGACTGCTCCGACAACTTCGATCTCGGGTTCGGCCCCGGGGTCGACTTCTGCACCAACTCGGCGGCAACTTCCCCGCTACCAGAGGAAGAAGCTCGACAATTCTGATCTGATCGATCTCATTGATCGGCAGGTCGAAAGGTTAGATGGTACCCTATCCCTCGTTCAATCTATTAGATCTGATCTTATTGAGGACGGGTTCACTATCGTTCGTCGTCGCCGTTCACCGACTGGTCGCACCGCCGACCACCCCCGCCGCCCAGATCCAACTCTGGCTGCTGCACAGCATTGCACCACCGACCACTCTCGCCGCCCAGACCCAACTCTGACCGCAGCTCAGCGTCGCACCGCTGACCACTCTCGTCGCCCAGATCCAATTCTGGCCGCGGCTCAGCGTCGCACCGCCGACCACTCTCGCCACCCAGATCCAACTCTAGTCGCGGCTCCAAAGCGTCGCACAGCCGACCACTCTCGTCGCGTCACCGACCAGTCGTACCGCCCAGATCCAATCTTGGCTGCGGTCCGACCACCTTCCCCAGACCATGTGCATCGTCGACCACAGAGTCTGAGCACGGCTGCGCCGACCACCCCGTACTCGTACGGGTTGAAGAACGTCGCCAAGACGTACGAGCAGCACTTTCCAGCGCTGTTCCAGAAGATCCAGAAGCCAGACCATGTTACAGACCACGTTGCAGATCCGTTCATGATGGTCAACATGGCTGAAGTGGCGATCGTTGACGACACATACTTATCCACCGCCCCGGCATCTCCAGATCACAGTGACGCAATTCCTACCATGGGTGGCATCTCAAGGAAATAACAATCCACGAAGATGCAGGATGTAGGGTATTACGCATCTCACGGCCCGAACCTGGATAAAACCTTTGTCCCGTTCTGCGTCACGCTCGATCGCTAGCTTTAGGTTGCCCCACACCTAAACAACTACCAAGGGTAGCCCCGTGGTAGACTGTCTTGCGTATTTCGTCAACACATCCTACGTACACCAATCAGACCTCAATCGGAGGACGTATGGGCTTGGGAAGCAGAAAAGTTTGGTGTGTATTCAGTGAAATCCGCTTACAAATTACTAGATGAGGCACGCATCAGCGCTAGAGATCAGCGAGATGAAGGAGGGTCCGGTAAATACCTGTTGGAAAGAACTATGGAAACTGAAAGTACCTCCCAAAGTCAAAGTCTGGTAAGTGAGTTCCTTCCAACTCGTCAGGTTCTGTATAAAAGACACATTGAACCGGTTGCGAACTGCGAAAGGTGTGGTGCAGATTCAGAGTCCATTTTGTGGTAGAATCTCCTAAATAGTATGGCCCACATGCACCCGTCATTGCCTCAACGGCCTTTGATAGTCATGCATGTGTACCATAAGATCTAGAAAGCTCTGTCAGGTCTCCTCGGGAAATCCAAATCATCCACGATTGACAACTCATACCAGGATCAACAAAGGAGTAACTACAACATTACAACATTTGTTACAAAACTTTTACATCGAAGTACAGAAGAAATTTAAAACAGTACTTTATATATCAAGAATAAATTACTTTTAGAACTTAACTTAAATTACGGAAGTCGAGTAGAGCTATAGAAGGTAACTTAGGTGAGCACCTGAGTTAGGAGAGAACCATCAAATCATGTCGAGCCCACTAACATGACTTGACCAATAGCACCAGTCAAAACCTGCAACAGGGGGTTAACAAACCCTGAGTACTCAATTGTACTCCGCAAGACCTACCCGATAAAAAGAAAAGACTCTCAAGGATATGCTGGCTTAAAGGGATATCAAGATAAGGCTTTAGCAAGATTCAAATTTCTTTTGCGGAAAAGCTTTACTAATTCATTTACTTGGTATTTATCATTTTAATAGTGAATAATCAAATCTCCAAGTGATCCTAAACTAAATCAAATCTTTGTTACCAATCAACCACTTTCTAGTATTAAGTTCCTCTTGTAACTACGTCACTGTTCAGTTGGTCGAGTCTTCATGTCCGAGAAGCAACGGCGATTCGAATCGATTTACCCAGCTGGGGATCCCTTAACCACACGACATATGTAGAACCGAATCTTGCATATGTCAACCTTCTCCAATGGATCCTCTATAGAACGGCTCTGCGCCACCCAAAAGCACAGTTATTCCACATTCCAGCACTTTGCCACGTGGGTACAAGCTATTTCCACCATCTCTTCACTCCCAGTGTGCGGGTAACCTTTCTTGAGATAGATTAGCCGCGATTAGGCTTACCGGAGTATGCGGTCAGTTACAAGTCACGACCACGAATCGGCCCAGCAACGGGGTCCTAACTTAACTTGACACAGATGGACACGTATATCGAGACTCCTTTTCCGACATAAGTCCCAACTGGTCTCATTTTAATAATCAACTTTCATGAACTGCCATCAGACCAGAAGATAAAGTATAAACCTATGTCTCGCGAACGATGAAATCATCATTTGACTTCTACTGAAGTTTAAGCAGGGCTAAGCATAGCTAAGCATTATAGTAAAACAGTTAAAACCATTTAACAAGGATGATATTGCAATAATCAAGGTTGGTGATGCATCAAATAGGATATCAAGCAATTCCTATAGTTAATGTAACATTGCATAACTCAAGTGATAAACTTTCGCAATCCAAGGTAGGGTTTAAATAAACTAGGGCTTGCCTGCGTTGCAGAGAAATTAGTTCTGTTGAAAGACCATTGAAACTCGATTGGCCACCAATCTTCATGGATAGACGACACCTTTCCAGAGATCGATCAATATCAACACCATGGAATGATGACACTTCTTCGAAGATTGGTCAACATCAACCTCTTCAATACTTGCTCCACATGAACCGTATCACTCTCGTATGCTCTATTCGTATACAAATAATGTATGCTTTAGTGTGGTGGAATGTATGACAATGTATTATGAAAATAAACAAAGTTAAAGACATCGAGTACAACTTTCCTTCGCGATAAAGTTGCAATCCAATAAACCACTAAACAACCCTATCATCGTCATTAAACACTAATTACCTTCGTTAATTACCCTAATTAACATTAACAAGTAATTCTAAGTTCAATCATCAAAATAGTTGCCATGGATCATTATCATGTTTAATGACCCATGGACAACACACAATCCAAAGTCACACAAACCCTAATCAATTAACTACTTTTCTAATTAATTAATTAAGCATTAATTATGAAATAAATCAATTTCTTCAGATTAAGCTCAAAATTTTTGTGAAAGATCCTCATAGCATAAGATGATGACAAAAAAATTTCATGTTTTTTGGATAAATATTTTTGGCCTATAAAAATCATGAAAGGTCCATTTTTTAATTAAAAGAGGTAATTTTATCTACTACAAAATATATCCAAATTCCAAGTTTCATAATTTTCCTAGATTATACATCTCATGAAAAGGCTACACAAAAAGTTTCATAATTTTAGGACAAGCATTTATTTCTCTATGAATTACCAAAGAAAATCAATATTTAACTTTTTCTGGAAATACAAAACATTACTATGCGCTGGTGGGCTGAATCCAGGCCGAGCCCACTAGGCCGGCCCATCAGGCTGGGCTTCTAGCCCACGATGGCGCCCGCCGGCCAACCGGCGAAGCTCGCCGGCGGCGAGGCCACAGGCGACGCGACGGGCATCAACGTGACTGTCACAACGTCACAGACCTATGGGACAAGCTTATGGGACGGCTAGGTCGACAGAGCATCATCGGCGGCGAGCAGAGCGGCACAGCGGAGCTCAACGATGGCGATCACGCTCACCGGAGCATTCCCCAGCGATGAAAACCACACAGCCGACCACAATACACTCCTATGATCACGCTTCACCACTCAATCGAAGAAAATTGAGCTCAAGATGAGCTCGGACTTGCACATGGCAGCGCGGCCGAGCAAAGCTCATCGCCGACCCTGGTCCGGCGAGCACAAGGCGGTGGAGGACCTAGAAAGAACTATAAGCTCACCACGAGCATGGTGCGCACGCTGGTTGACCAGGAGACTGCTCCAGCGTAAGAGCTTGACGGCGAGGCGGACTGCGGCGGCAAGCTTCGGTGCGGATGATGGCGTTCTGGTGCATCTCGAGTCTGACTGCGAAAACTAGCGAGCGCATGAACATCAGAGGATCAAGAGGAAGCTTATACACGGGGAAATGCAAGTTGAGTCGCACCGAGTTGAGCTATGGCCGGCGAATTTGTCGCGGCGGCGCTTCGACCTGCCGGGAAGAAGACGAGGCTGTGCCGGCGTTGTGGTGGTCAAGGAGAGGCGCGAGCAGGTGCAAATGATAGGCAAGGGTGAGACGGAACTTGTGGCGAAGTCAATTTGAACAGAATGGCTTTGACAACGGTGGCGGCGAGCGGCGGAGCTTGGCGGCGTCGGAACAGAGGAAGGAAAGGAGAAGGTGTCCGCAGTGGCCGGTCCGGCCTTTTGAAGAGGACAGGAGCGAGTGGGAGGCTCCACATGGACCAGGGAGATCCGAGAAGGGCGAGGTGGCGAGAGAAACCGGCCAGAAGACCGTGGAAGATTGCCGGCGGCGATGTGGCGGTCGACGGATGGAAGTGGAGCTGTTCATGCCAAAATTACAGAATTGCCACTCGATTTCAAATTGAAATTACTCAAAATTTTATATAACAACTTGAAAATATCCAAAAATAAATGTTGCTCCTTTTAATAAGATAAATAACTTTGCTTAAAGAAGTATATCAAAATTCTGTTTACTTTTTGAAATTCAAATTCAAATTTGAAAAATGTGAAAACCCTAATTTAGCCCCTTTTGAATATCTCTCAAATTTATAAAAGAACATGAAAAATATCCAAATACAAAGTTTTCCTAACTTTTCAAGACTTTCACTTTTGGTATATAAACCATTTTGAAATTATGCTCCCATTTTGAAATTTAGAGTAAAAGTGACATTTGGGATTTGAATCAATTTGAATTTACTTTGAATTTTATATGAAAACTTGAAAAACTTTAAATACCAAGTTTGTTCATCTCAATGAGAGCAAGAAAGTTGATTTTTGAACCATAGCCAAATTATGCTTAGATTTTGAATTATAGAAAAGAGATAAATAGAAAAAATAGGGTTTTAAAAGCCCTCGCCTTTATAATTCAATCTCAATTTCAAATTCCACCAAACACAACACCCAAAATGGATCACATTAATCATTCCAAAGCATAATCAAATCTTAACACACCTACTTGGCTAAAACACATTCCACTTATATAGAAAAACTCTTTTTTAGTGGATGCATTTTTGGTTTGCTAAATACAATGCTTTGCAATAATTATGATGATATGGCAAAGTTTTAGTTGCTTAACACCAGAGGTGTTACACATTTGGCATGTGTTAGTTGAGTGTCCAATTGCCAGATCGTTTTGGGTGCAGACCAAGGAGAACACGGGTGTTAAACACCCACCTCTGCACCCTGAATCGTGGGCATATGACCTGATCAAGGGCACGGTGTCATCTGGGCAGGATCAAGCCATAATACTTATCGGGATGTATGCACTATGGACTCAACAGAACAAGAGTGTGCATGGGGAACAAGCTGTGCCGATTAAGGTTGCTGTCCAATGGGCAACAGACCTAGCCTTTGATCTACAACAAATTGGAACTCAGCAAATGGCTGTGAGGAGAGAGGTAACACCACGATGGAGTAAACCTGATGCAGGTTGGTTGAAATGCAACACTGATGGAGCCTTCTATGAACGACAGTGGAAGGGGGCGACAGGTGTGTACTACGAGATGAAAATGGAGCTTTTGTGAGGGCTAATGCTAAATGGTATGACCATTGTCTTGATGCCCTTACTGCTGAAGCACTGGCTTGTCGAGATGAATTGCTAATGGCGCGACACATCAACACCCAAAGAGTGTGGTTGGAGATGGATTCCCAGGAACTGCTACAACTATGGCAAGCTGACAGGCATAAACGGTCTCGCATCGGTGCAGTCATAGAGGAGCTTAGGGACCTAAGCAATGTTTTTGTAGAGTTCAAATTTACAGGCATAAACGGTCGCGAGCTGGGTGGTGGTCAATTGCCCTAGCTTGTGTACTAAACCTGATGACCCGAGATTGTAATCCTTCGTCTGAAGAATGAATGAATCCCGTTGATCGAAAAAAAAGATGTTTGGAAGAATTACCTCCCAGAGTATGTTAAACTCTGTGTTGCTCCCGATGGTGCTGAGCTTTTTGGTTAATAAAAGGCCCTAGACCTATCGTGGATTACTAAAAAAGAAGGCATGACGAGGCTCCCCCGGAACCCACAAGAGGCCCGCAAGGCAGCAAGAGGCATGAAGCCGGCATAGTCGTGGTCGAGTTCCCCAATAAAAACAAAATTCACTGTATCAAAAAAAAAAAAACCAAAGTTCACGATGGCAATTATAATTTTTCAGGAACTAGCCTTTTTTCCCCTGCCACAAGACGGTGTGAGAAATGATTTTTACGTTAATGCATTAATTTGTCTGTACAGATGGAAGGTGGTAATGTGGTACCTCATGGCGTAAAAACATGATTAAATACGGTAGATTTTTTTTCTTCACACTGAACAAGATTTTCGAGCATCAGATACAAGGACAAAGAGCATTACACAACAGGTCATAATGTAAAATAAGGATAGGAGACCAACCATGTTATGCAAACAAATTTTAACCAGAAAACTTATCACTTAACATGCAGATGATGATGGATTTACCACCAAAATGTTTTGATTTACTACCTAGTCAATACCGGACTAAAGTTACTAGGAAATTAGGCATACGAATGTCCCTGAAAATTATGTTTTTTCATTATTGGTTCTTAAGGAAGGAGCTGACATTTACAAAAGACAACATCAGTACATGGAACTAGAATAGGACTTTTTTTAGCAAATCTGAAACTATCCAGACTTGTTTTTTTACTGTCACTGCAATTTTCTTTGGTGTCGAATGTTTGTTTTGTTTGCCGTCAAACCACTAAGGAACACTTACCAACCATTCAATAATTTATCAAAACTAGGGGGTTTAAACATAATTATCTTTCTTTAACTAGAGTTTTTTTTTGCGACTTTCACTGACTAGAGTTGCTGCCTTTTTTCTCAGCACACAAAAATGATGTGGTGTTTGATAAAAGACACCCAAAATCCTCCGTAGAATCCTTTGGGGGGGGACACACTAGCTACGATTTTGGTCCGCTTTCAAAATAGCCCTCGATAGCCCCCTCCCCCCGATAGCCCCCTCCCCCTGATAGCCCCCACGGGCGACTCGGGGGGCACTCCCCGCCGCCGCCCAAAGCTCGTCCTCTCCGGCACCTCTCCGGCCGCCGCCGCCGCGTGCGGCCCGAAAAAAGGGACCCCATCGCAGCCTTCCCCTTACTTACTCCCTCGTGCCCTCTCCCTGCTCCTCCACCATCTCACCTTCAAGTCCGGTGATGTGGGCTGCCGGCCACCGACAGGGCGGGTCTGGCCTCCCCGGCGCCGGATCTGGCCGCCCACCTGCCGGATCTAGCGGATATGGCCTCCCCCGCCCACGCCCCTGCACCCGTCGCCCGGAGCCGCCGTTCCGGTTCGGCGCCGTCGTCATCCTCGGCTGTGGTGGGGGAGATGCATGTCCACTGGCGTTCTGGGCGTGCGCCGCGTCCCCGAGCTGCCGGTGGCTGCGAGCTCCCCGTCGGGGCCATGCTGCTCTCGCTCCATTGGTGGCCAGCGGGCTCCTCCTCGGAGTTGCAGAGCAGCACCGGCTCGCCGTCCCTGGGGCGGTGCTTGCGTGCCTCATGGTGAAGTGGGCGAAAGCTCAATCCTGGTTTCGGCCGGGCAGACGGCGGTGACGCTCGCGCGCCACGCACTTCCTTGGGGGCGTCATTGTTCAATCCCATGTGGCTGCACTGGCATCGCCAGATTCTGGGCTCCTGCCCTGTCTTAGATCTTCTAAGGCCAGCGACGATGGCGACCAGGATCCTTTGGTCATCATCCCCCTTTCTGAAGGCGTCGCTGAAGAATCGCATCCGGCTCGTCAAGTGAGGTGGAGGTGGCATTCGATGGCCTAATAGCTTGGCGTTTGGTGGGTTATCAAGTGCATCTTGCTCTTGCCAAAGAAGCCAAGGAAGAAGCGTCCCGTCTTTAATGGTGATCGGTGTCCTCCGTTTTCAATACCTTTATTAGGTCTAACAAACGTGTTTGGTGGCTCCTTCTTGACGATGGTGATCTTATTCTAATGGAGTTGACATCACGGTGCAAGACAAAGGTTGTATAGGACTTACTTGAGATCCTTGTTGGAAATGTATTTTTCCAATTTTTTTCTTTTATTTTGATACTATAATAATTTGGTCTGATTCTACCCACAGGTAGATGAAGCCGGATAGTTTCTATCCTCT
>DXKC01012271.1:0-33923 GCA_031170775.1 Cymbopogon citratus
TTTAGACAAGGTTTTGCAAAGATGTGTGGAAAAGCACTTAGTCCTTAATTGGGAAAATGTCACTTCATGGTTAGAGAAGGCATAGTGCTTGGACACCTGGTGTCCGAACGTGGGATCGAGGTAGATCGTGCAAAGATAGAAGTAATAGAGCAGTTACCTCCTCCCATAAATGTCAAAGGGGTATGAAGTTTTCTTGGTCATGCAGGGTTCTATAGATGTTTTATAAAAGACTTTTCTCATATTGCTAGACCTCTTACAAGTTTGCTAGCCATGGATGCACCCTTTGATTTTGATGATGAGTGTTTAGATGCTTTTCATATTCCTAAAAAAGCACTCATCTCTGCACCAATTATTCAACCCCCTGATTAGTCACTACCTTTTGAAATTATGTGTGATGCTAGTAATTATGCTGTGGGGGCAGTTTTGGGTCAAACAAAGGATAGAAAGTATCATGCAATTTCCTATGCTAGTAAAACTCTATCAGGACCTGAAATTAATTATGCAACAACTAAAAAAGGAGCTAGGGTAATTGTTTATACTGATCATACTGCTCTAAAATACCTGCTCACTAAGAAAGATGCTAAACCACGTCTTATAAGATGGATTTTGCTACTTTAAGAATTTGACTTAGAAATAAAAGATAAAAAAGGAGTAGAAAATTCTGTAGTCGATCACTTGTCTAGAATGCACTTTGAAAGTCCACAGGAATTGCCCATCAACGACTATCTGTGAGACGACATGCTCTACAAGGTCGCAAGCATCAACCCCTGGTACGCAAATATTGTCAATTTCATGGTTACAGGTTATGTACCACCAGGGGAGAACAAACGCAAGCTTATACAAGAAAGTCGCTGCCACATATGGGATGAGCCGTACCTCTTCTGAGTCTGCTCTGATGGACTCCTCAGGAGGTGTGTACCAATTGAAGAAGGAATTAAAATCATTGAAAGATGCCACTCATCACCATATGGAGGACATTATGGGGCATTCCGCACTCATGCAAAGATTTGGCAGTGTGGATTTTTCTGGCCAACCATGTATCAAGACAAAAGATTTTATCCGAAGATGCGAAGCATGCCAGAGGCATGGAAACATTAATTTATTAGATGCTATGCCACTCACCAACAACCTCCAGATAGAGCTCTTTGATGTCTGGGGAATTGACTACATAGGACCATTTCCAAAATCTCGGCAGTGTGAATACATCTTGGTGGCAGTTGACTTTGTTTCAAAGTGGGTAGAAGCCCTACCATGTTGAGCTGCAGATTCCAATCACGCCAAGAGGATGTTTGAAGAAACCATCTTTCCACGCTTTGGAGTTCCACGTATGGTGATCAGTGACGGAGGTTCTCACTTCAAAGATAGAAAGTTTCAACGCTTCTTATCCAATCATAGAGTTTGTCATAATGTTGCAACACCATATCACCCTCAAACAAGTGGGCAAGCAGAAATATCAAACAAGCAAATCAAGAATATTCTACAAAAGACTGTCAACGAGATGGGGACAGCCTGGAAGGATAAGTTGCATGGAGCACTATGGGCTTATAGAACAGCCTATAAAACACCTCTTGGAATGTCACCATACCAGCTAGTCTATGGGAAGACATGCCACCTACCAGTTGAGTTAGAATTCAAAGCACACTGGGCCATAAAGAGATGGAACATGGACTTTGAAGAAGCTGGAAAGAAAAGAAAAATACAACTCTCTGAACTAGAAGAATGGCGAGAAAAGGCATTATAATGCAAAGCTCTACAAAGAGAGGACGAAGAGGTGGCATGATAAAAGATTAAAGAAGAAGGAATTCAAACCAGGAGACAAGGTGTTACTATTCAATTCAAGAGTAAAGTTGTTTGGACATGAGAAACTGCGAGGCAAGTGGGAAGGACCATTCAAGGTTGTTGATACTTCAACCCACGGGGCCATCACTATCCAGGATGACATAGGTAACACTTTTAAGATAAATGGCCATCGCTTAAAAGTTTTCTATGATGCACAACCACCTGAAGAAGAATTAGATTTAATTGAATATAAAGAGTTTGAATTATCAAAGAATAAAAAGAAAGAAAAGAGAACATCCTGCTAAATTATAGAAGATAAATTATAACCAAGGCTCTAGATAATTAATGCTCATGTGCCTAACACTTAATCAGTTCCACGAATTTTGTTGTCTATTTGAGCTATGCAGGACTTTTGAAGCGTGAGAAGAATGAATGACTATGTCAACATTCAGCTTGAGGGAGGCACCCCCACGTGTATCAAGGTAAGTTTTTTTTTTCTTCTTATAATTTCGTTTTTAATTTTCCTAGCTTTATTTCTACCTATTAAAAAAACTGTAAAAATCTAAAAAGAACAAAAATATTTACTGTTTTCATGTGTGTTTATTTTAGTTTGTTCTAAAAACATGAAAAAAAAAGAGTGTGTATATAAGTTTACTTTAAATTTTATTATAATAAATAAGTAGAACTTGAAGTATGTATGATGGAAATGATGAACAGTTGCTTTGTTTAAATACTTTGTTTTTAACCTAGAACTCTTCCAAGGATTGGATAAACTGTGACATAAAAATTTACTCTATACTTTAAAACCTGTGGGAGTGTATGCTTAAAACTAAAGTCTAGGTAATTGACGGATATGATATGATAGAGTTGAGCTGTTGTTTGTCTTGTTCCTAGTGACACTAAATTCTGGAGATTTCTTTTCAAAAATTTAAAATATTATATGATGAGTTCCTATGACTGAGTGTGAGAATTCCTACCACAGCCATATATGATCATTAGAATAGGAAAACCTCCTTATATTTACTGTCTGTAATTGTATTGAGTTTGATCGAGCTGTGTAGACCCTTAGGAGCTTTTCATGCGGTTAAAATCAAGATTCACGTACACACTCTATGCACCCTTACTACTTCTACACTGGAAGTACGCACCACATATTGTCCCATTTAGATCGCTGAAAATGTTCTATTCTTACACTGAGAGTAAACACAAAAAATATTTTTTCATAAAATTTTGCTAGCCATATATATCATTATCATTGCTCTAAGTATTTATTATTACCTCTCTCATACATATGTTGTAAGAGGCTTGGGTGTGCTGCAAGAAAAAAATCAAAAGAAAAAAATAAATATGAACAAAGGTCTAGAAAAAAAAGAGAAAGAGAATTTATGCAGCTCAAGTTCTCCGTCTATCCTTTAAAATCCAAAGAGAGAGTCATCTTGAATGGAGCATTTTAGAATTAGACTTTCACCACTTTCTTTAGCACTCTTATATTCTCATCATTTTTAGCCACCATATTAAAAAACCACATATGCACTTCTTGATTTGATCATATGACGAGTTTCCTTTGGATCCATGGTTCGATTGAGCAACATATGCATTACAAGTATGTTTCAGCTATCTCCACACCTATGAACTTCACATAAGCCTTTTTAGTTATAGGATTGGAAAAGGAAGATAATGCCTTGAGTTATAAATATATCCAAAGAGAGAAAGGCATAACATTTCAAATGCCTTAGTAAGGATCTAAAAATACCACATAATTGAGAGGCTTGTGAGAGTCATATGGAACTCTGAATTTTGTTTACAAATATTAATAAAAACTCTAGGACAGAGGTGGAACAAAGAATTTGAGGCATAGCGCTTGACTTAATTGCTCTGTCTTTCAATTACTCAAGACTAATGTGCAGGTAAAATCCCCATGGTTAACAAGAAACATGAGTAAGTTTGAAAGTCAGTGCAGTTCACTTCAGTCCAAAAGAGAGTTTTTGTTTGAAAGCATGTGTATTTAGCATTGTAGCAACTCCTGATCTGTTGTTAAGTTTAGCTTTGCTCAGGGACGAGCAAAGGTTAAGCTCAGGAAAGTTTATTGATGGTAGTTAACATCAATTATTAACCATCAACATACATATATAATGCATGAAAACAATCACAACCTATAGACTTAGGGATTTGACCTGACGAATTCCACGAGTTTTGGTGAATATATGTTTTGCGGGGTGTCAGCTGGAAAAAGACAAGAATCACCAAAGATAAGTATCTCAAATGATGAAATAAATACAACCATACGAAGAGCTCATCGAGGCACATGAAGTGGAGTTTTGGTTCACCCAAATCGGTGTCTGGACGATAAAGTTACGCCTTCCGGAAGATTGCTAATGGGCTCTAAGAGCAGTTTGGAGTAAAACGGGCATATCTCCATCATACGAACTCCAAACGATGTGATCCAGGAAGATTCGAAAAGCTAACAAAAAGATCTACAAGCCCACCAAAGCTCAGCCTATTTGGGCCAAGGTTTAGGGCGGCCGCCCCCAACCCTTGGGTGGGCGCCCTGGCCAGGCAGCCAATCAGCACGAACCTCGCGGATTCCTGATCCCACCGCCTTTGAGATGCAATAAAAGCCGTTCATTTAGGTCGATTTGATCCGAGGGCTGCGGTTCATCCTAGGAGGCTATATAAACAGGGCCCCTGGAGGAGGCATCCCTGAAACCCTAATTCATTATCTCCAGTCAGGATCAGTTGAGAGGGTCCCATGAAAGGATCACCTCTCCAGAGCCGACCATCAAGAGAAGATTAGTCCTTAGGATCTAGTCTTAGAAAATAGAGAGTTAGAGAGCAAGGAGGAGTTGGGAGATGGTGCCGACCTGTCGGTGCTTCCTCTTTGGCTTGTACTTTGGCGGATCCAGGCTTCTCCAAGCTTGAATCCAGGATACTTTTGGTAATTGATCTTTATTCAAGTATTTATCTTACTTTTTTTTCATTGGTTCATAGTTCTTATGAATGCTCTAGTTCTTGTTAGTGCTCTGAATTAGAGTAGTAATTATTAGCATAAGCATGGTGCTTAGGCTATTGATTACCTGTGTTTGCTCCTTATTCCCTAGTATATGGTAGTTACGAGAGGTGACAGCCCCGTCCATATCTATTGAGTAGGTTCTTAAATAGTAGGACCGTAGTCGTGGCGGTAGAGTTCTCTTTGTAGTGCTTTCCCATCTAAGCGGCGTCCCAAAGTGAACATTAGAAGAACATCATAACCTTACCTTGCATAGGATCAATACCATAGGAATCCTCTCTACCTATCATATCTTAACCTTGATTGCTACCCTTGGACAAAATAGTTGTTAGGTGACTCACACACGTTTCCTTGTGGATACAGTACTTAGAATACTCTTTGTAAAAGCTATAGCGGTATCCGTACGCTTGTGGATTTATCTGTGTGCGTTAAAATACCCAACACTTACACATCATACCAATCCAGGTAGAAGAAACCCTAGTTCATTTGAGCTTTTACATCTTTGATACATGGGACTTTGACCTGTTGATAGGGCAACCATTCAGAAGACTTCTCTATTAAGGGCAGACAGGGAAACTAAACATTTGTTTAGGGAAGAAACTCTAGTTTCCACTGTCCATTTCACACTCTCTAAATACTAGGACCGAGCCCTGTCCACATTATGATCCATTGGAGGAATTCAAAGCTGCTTCTCTAGAATTTTTAGCCAAACCAGAATTGGAAGATGAAGCTAGACTCTTCATAGAAGAAGCTAACCCTTCTGAAAATGAACCTTTAGATGAGTTTGCAATACCACCTAAACCTCCTATTGAGCTTAAACCCTTACCAGCCGATCTTAGATATGCCTTTCTAGGTGATGATCCAGAGTCTCCTGTGATTATAAGTGATAATCTTACTCAGGAGAAAACTCTCCGCTTAATGACTATCTTAGAAAAACATCATTCAGCCTTTGGCTACTCACTCCAGGACCTCAAAGGAATCAGTCCTGCACTTTGTACCCATCGCATTCCTACAGATCCTAATGTTCCACCATCCAGAGAACATCAATGTAGACTCAATAATGCAATGAGGAAGGTTGTTAAAAAGGAAGTTTTGAAACTGCTGCATGCTGGGATTATATACCCTCTGCCACACAGTGAGTGGGTAAGCTCCATCCAAGTTGTGCCTAAAAAGGGAGGCATGACTGTTGTACAAAACAAGAAGAATGAGTTGATTCCTCAACGAACCATCACAGGATGGCGTATGTGTATAGATTATAGAAAGCTTAATAAGGCAACTAGGAAAAATCACTTTCCATTGCCTTTCATCGATGAGATGCTAGAGTGATTAGCCAACCATTCTTTCTTCTGTTTCTTAGATGGATATTCTGGGTATCACCAAATCCCTATCCATCCCGATGATAAAAGCAAAACGACCTTTACATGCCCTTATGGAACTTATGCCTATCGTACGATGTCTTTCGGGTTATGTAATGCAACAACTTCCTTTCAAAGATGTATGATGTCCATATTTTATAACATGATTGAAAAGATTATGGAAGTTTTCATTGATGATTTTTCTATTTATGGAAAACTTTTGATGATTGCCTTGAAAACTTAGATAAGGTTTTGCAAAGATGTGAGAAAAAGCACTTAGTCCTTAATTGGGACAAGTGTCATTTCATGGTAAGAGAAGGAATAGTGCTAGGGCACTTAGTGTCTGAAAGAGGCATTGAGGTAGACAGAGCCAAAATAGAAGTGATTGAGCAGTTGCCTCCGCCTGTTAATGTGAAAGGAATTAGAAGTTTCCTTGGCCATGCTGATTTTTATCATAGATTCATAAAAGATTTTTTATTTATTGCTAGACCTCTTACTTGTTTATTGGCCAAGGATGTTCATTTTGAATTTGATGAAGCATGTTTACTATCTTTTGAGATTCTTAAGAAAGCGCTCATTTCCGCACCAATCATTCAACCCCCTGATTGGTCCTTACCTTTTGAAATTATATGTGATGCAAGCGATTACGGTGTGGGGGCAGTGTTAGGATAGACTAAGGATAAAAAGCATCATGCAATAGCTTATGCTAGCAAAATGCTGATAGGACCTCAGCTTAATTATGCCACCCCTGAAAAGAGCTTCTTGATGTTGTTTTTGCTATTGATAAGTTTAGATCTTACCTGTTGGGGGCTAAATTGATTATTTATTTTGATCATGCTGCTTTGAAATACTTGCTCACTAAGAAATATGCTAAACCCCATCTAATAAGATGGATCTTATTGCTCCAAGAATTTGACTTAGAAATAAAAGATAAAAAAGGAGTAGAAAATTCTATTGCCGATCACTTGTCTAGAATGCACTTTGAGAATTCATAGGAACTACCCATCGATGACTCACTCTGGGACGACATGCTCTACGGAATCAATAGATCTGACCCCTGGTATGCAGATATTATTAATTTTATGGTTACAAGTTATGTACCACCAGGAGGCGATAAACGAAAACCCATCCAGGAGAGCCGTGCTCACATATGAGATGAACCATACCTCTTTCGGGTATGCTCTAATGGCTTACTCAGAAGATGTGTACCAGCTGAATAAGAAATCAAAATTATTGAAAGGTGCCACTCATCACCATACGGAGGGCACTATGGGGTATTCCGTACACATGCAAAGATTTGGCAATGTGGATTTTTTTGGCCAACAATGTACGAAGATACAAGAGATTTTATCCGAAGGTGTGGTCTATGTCAAAAACATGGCAACATCAATTCAAGAGATGCCATGCCACTCATCAACAATCTCCAGATTGAGCTCTTTGATGTCTGGGGGATTGACTACATGGGACCATTCCCACCGTTGAAGAAATGTGAATATATCCTTGTGGCTGTGGACTATGTCTCCAAATGGGTCAAAGCCATGCCATGCAAGAATGCGGACAGTATGAGTTCTAAAAGAATGTTCAAAGAAATAATATTTTCAAGATTCGGAGTTCCAAGGATAGTGATAAGTGATGGAGGATCACATTTCATCGACAAGCATTTTGAGCAATACTTGTTGAAACATGGGATTCGTCACAACATTGCTACTCCTTATTATCCTTAGACAAGTGGCTAAGCAGAAACATCAAATAAACAAATCAAAAATATTCTACATAAAATAGTAAATGAGATGGGGACTGCATGAAAGGACAAGCTACATGATGCACTATGGGCATATCGAATAGCATACAAGACCCCTATTGGGATGTCACCATATCAGCTAGTGTACGGGAAGACCTATCATTTACCAGTAGAGCTAAAGTTCAAAGCTCACTGGGCTATTAAGAGATGGAATATGGACTTAGAAGCAGCAGGGGACAAGAGGAGGATGCAACTCTCCGAACTAGAAGAGTGGAGAGAAAAAGCTTATCATAATGCCAAGATATATAAAGAGAGAGTAAAAAGATGGCATGACAAGAGAATCAAGAAGAAGGAATTCGGCCCAGGAGATAGGGTACTACTTTTTAATTCTAGGGTAAAACTCTTCGGGCATGGAAAACTCCAAAGCAAATGGGAAGGACCATTCGAGGTGGTGAACTCATCATCACATGGAGCCGTCACGCTTCACAACAACGAAGGTACGTTATTCAAGGTAAATGGTCAATGCCTTAAATTATTTTTAGAGCCCAATAAAGAATTAAAAGAAATAGACGAGATTAATTTCTTTCTTAATTAAGTCATTTGAGCCTGACCTTTTTACATTTTGATTTTTGGGATCCAATTTATTTTTCTGAATAACAAAAATACTTAGAAAAGATTGCGAAAAAATGGGATCGAGAGGGCTTGAGGGCTGGCCGGCCGCCCAAACCCTAGAGGCGCCCACCCCTGCCTGGTGGCATTTCACCGCCGCCTTTTTTCCCTCACAATTCTTCTATGGTCTTTCTCCGAAAAAGTAGATGCTTCGAATATTCATTGATTTCTTGTCACGATATACCTCGAAGATGCCCATTCTATGCTTTTTCACTGCCTATATAAACAGCCCATGCCTACGGTCAACCTTATTCCATCAAAGATCTCTTTTCTTTCTGCTCAAAAAGCTTGCTACGCAGCCATGGTGAAGTCAGAGCCCGAAAACCTAGATAGGAGGATGATCCGCTTTGGAATTGATCTCAACACCATCCCTAAGGAAGAGCCTGAGTGCAAAGACATCATCCTTGTCGCTATTCCACCAAAGCCTTGTGCCTATAGCCAATCCTACTTTGCCCAACCTGTGCTCACCGCATCACCTCAGCCTCTCCTTTTGGAAGGAGCTCCATCGAAGGGCCCCATCGTGAAGATACCGGAAGGTACCAAGCTTCTACCACCTAAGCACAATGAGGTGCTCATGGGGGTGAAGACCAACAAGAATGGAGAGATCATCTGTGCCTAGTACAGCACCGGGGAGCGTACCTACTTTGAGGGAGTCCGTGCTCATCCGAGCAAAGTCAAGTTCATCCCACGAAGGAAGCTCCCAAGACTGCCCTGATCGCATCTGAGACTCCGTGAAAGCGCCACAAGACTATGGTAGATCTGGAGAAGGAGCTTGAGGCTCAGCGTGCTATTATTGCCTCTCTAGAGTCTTGCCAGCGTCTTCAGGGTAGATGCATCATCCTCACCGACACTAGGGTTCTAAAACTAGAGAAAAGCTCTACTGATATAGAAGATAGGGTAAACGCTTTAGAGGACCCCGATAATTAGAAACGATCCATCCTAGCATCTGATAAGGCATAGTGAGAGATTAGATTCAAGTTTGCTTAGATTAAAGTTTAGTTCGAGGTTTGCTTAGTTAAAAGATTAGTCTATCTCATTCAATTCAGTTCTTATAATCAATGCCTTAAATAAGGATGCAATAAAGATTTTACTATTATTAGATATGTTTTGCCTCTTTTGTCACCACTATACTGTGAATGAAGGATAACAGGAAACAAGTGTGGGGGAGACACCCGACGATGTAACTAATGGATTTATGCACAAACAACTAAATTTTTTTAAAAAGATATGACATGAAGATCGCGCTCGACGAAGTGGACCCCGAGGGGCCACCTGCCAGAGGCGGCCACCCAGCACCCCTAAGCGCCCGCCCAAGAGGTGGGCCCACCTAGCTCCAGCCTTCGACCACGGTCAGGTTTGCTCTACCTATGTTATAAATTTTATACTGAGCATGCTGTTTCGATTCACATTGAAGTATCTTAAATTAAATCACTTAATAAATTTATTAGGAAGGTAGATTACTTTAATCATGACCCCAAGATAGACTCACACCATGATAGTTCCTGGTTATTCCTGTTGCTGTTGGGAAACCTTAATTATAGGACCCCATTTTACTTAAGTTGTTGTGGAAAGTGAGATAGTATGAACCATGAGAACCAGATTTTTTGATATCTAGTCATTTAGAGAATTTCTTTTCGAATATCTTAAACATTATTAGCTACACTTCTTCTCTTTGGTAATTAAATGGCTATAGAGCCTTGTCGATAAATTATGAGACCAGCACATAAGCTCTTATCTATGTTGTGAATAGTCAAGCCGTGTTAGACCCTTGATGAGATGGTGTCATGCTCATATGATCAAGTGTACTTACACCCACATATATCTGCTGCTCCTATATTGGGAGTACGCAAAAACATGCTTTCCACCTTTTATCTATCTCCTACACTGGGAGAAGATACATAAACTTTTGTTAGGACTTCAGAATAAATGCTCCAAGTTAGTTGTCATCAACTCTTCAATGATCTTCTTTATCAATTGTTTTCAAAAGTTATTATATTCTAGAATGAGACATGGGGCTATACAAAATAAAGCATCAAAAGAGAAAGAAAGGACAAAAGTCCAAAGCATTCAAAAAAAAGAGAGAGAAGAAATAAAAAGAGAGAAAGAGTGGTAGCTCATGATCTCCGAAGAAGCTTATTGTTCATCTCCAGAAGAAGAAGGATCAAAAAGGAGCATTGTTATATTCTTAGCCACCAAATATTCCACACACTTGCACACACTTGATCTAGGGTATGGCATTCCCCTCCAAGGATCCTGTTTTTACTAGGCAATATACACAAGTAGGTATGCTATTCCTTGAAATACCTTTAAACTCCATATAAGCTTTTATGCAGTATAAGGCATACTCTATACATGCCTCAGTGAGTTCTACAAATATCACATATAGTGAGTGAGTCGAGTGTGCTACATGATGGAGAAGGGAAAGCTAAGTTTTTCTTTACAAAACTATTATAAAACTCCAAGTGATAGGACTAAAAGGGAAGGGAGCTCTACTTCATGTTGTTCCATCCTCAACTTCCTAAAGTCTTATGGTAGACACTTTAAATCCTGCAGTACAAGTATGATCAGGGATAATCTACTGTTGATGTCTTGGTTTGAGGCTATGCTTAAAGTAAATCCATCCTTTTCCTCGAGGACGAGCAAATTCTTAGTGTGGGGGAGTTTGTTGACGGTAGATAACTCATAATTTTAACCATCAACTAATCATGAAAATGGGTCTATTTATAAATACTTGGTAGATATGGAGTTATCACTAATAGAATTCCTTGAGTTTTGGTGAATATCTATTTCTATAGGGTGATAGCTGAAAACTACCAAGGATGGTCCACATGTCAGGATTACATAGAGAGAAAGAACGAACGTATAAAAAAGAACAATCTGGAAGACTAAGGAAGCGACCCCCTGCAAGCTGGGGCCCACCTGCTAGTGTAGCTGGGCGGGCACCCAGGTGGCAGGGGCGGCCGCCCCTGGCTCTCAGCCAATGGGGTTGAGTCTCACGGATCCTGCCTCCACCGACTTTGAGGATGAATAAAAACCATTGATTTAGGTCAGTTTGATCCGAGGACTGTGGTGCATCCTAGATGGCTATATAAATAGGGCCCCTATCCCCTGGATCAGAGCGAATTCAGAAACCCTAATTCATATTTTACAGAGAGAATTAGCCAGAGAGGGATCCCTTGAATGGATCTATCTCTCTAGGGTTTTAGCAATAAGAGAGATTGAGAGAGTATAGGGTGGAGGTAGAAGTGGAGGAAGCCCAGCCTGTCGGTGTCTCCTCTCCAGTTGTACCTGCGGGATCAAGTCTCCTTGCCTGAGGCTTGGTTCTAGGATCATTCGGCAATTCAACTTCTAATACTAGTAAGTTTGTTGTTATTATTGTTCTTTGGTTTATGAGTTTACTTTATTTGCTTTGCGTAGAGAATAGAGTAATCGTTCATATAGTAAGCGTGGTGCTTGGGTTAGGAATACTCGTAGATACTCCCTATCTAGCCAGAACCGTGGTAGTAGCAGGAGAAGTGACAGTCCCTTTGTTATCTTCGTAGCCCACTTCCCGTCAGTAGGTCAGGTAGGCCCTAGTGTGCCGGGGTTAAGCATCCTCTATGGTGTCTCTTTTCCTTAGGTGCCCCCTTAGAACAATAGTCTCAAAGTTTGCCATAGATTAGAGGAAGACTGACAGAGTAATCCTCTCTATATCACTTAATTCTCGCTATCTTGTCTTACAGCCCAGGGGTAGTAGTTAAGACCGGGTTAGTCTATTGCACGTTTTCTCCTAGCGGATAAACAAATACGATACTCTGGATTTATCTCCCGGGTGAAGTGCTCACCGATATCCGTGTGCTTGCGGATTATTTCTCCTTGATTCTTTCATGTGCGTAACAAGTATCAACACAATGGTGGATTTGATTCTATCACATTTGGTGACAATGGGTAAAATTGCTATATCCAATGATTTGAGCATTTCAAATGTGTTGCTAGTTGAGAGCTTGAATTTCAATCTATTGTCGGTAGCACAACTTTGTGATCTTAGTTTCAAGTGCATTTTTGGTAGTGTTGATGTTGAAGTCATAAGTGTGGATGGTTCTAACTTGATATTCAAAGGCTTTAGACATGGTATCTTGTACTTGGTTGATTTCAATGCTAGTGATTCTCAATTATCATCATGCTTGCTTAGTAAATCTAGCATCGGATGGTTATGGCATAGAAGGCTTGGTCATGTTGGAATGAAACAATTGAAGAAACTTTTATGGCATGATCTAGTTAGAGGCTTGAAAGATGTTACATTTGAGAAAGACAAACCTTGTAGGGCTTGTCAAGCCAACAAATAAGTTGGAAATGCACATCCTAGATAGAGTGAAATGAGCACATCTAAGGCATTTGAGCTTTTGCACATGGATTTGTTTGGACCAACAACATACACTAGTATTGGTGGCAACAAGTATGGCTTTGTGATAGTAGATGACTACACTAGATACACTTGGGTCTTCTTTTTCTATGACAAGAGTGATGTGCATGATCTATTCAAGTCTTTTGTCAAGGGATGCCAAAATTAGTTTGAGACTACTATCAAGAAGATTAGAAGTGATAATGGAAGTGAGTTGAAGAACACTAGAATTGAAGAATTGTATGATTATCTTGGCATTGGGCATCAATTCTCACCCAAATACACTCCTCAATCCAATGGTGTAGTTGAAAGGAAGAATAGAACTTTAATTGATATGGCAAGATCCATGCTTAGTGAGTACAATGTTAGTCATTCCTTTTGGAGTGAAGCTATCAACATGGCTTGTTATTGTAGCAACCGTCTCTATTGCCATGGGAAGTTAGAGAAGACACCATATGAACTCTTGAATGGAAGAAAGCCCAACATTGCATATTTTAGGGTGTTTGGTTGCAAATGCTATATTCTCAAGAAAGGCACAAGATTGAGCAAGTTTGATAAGAAATGTGATGAAGGGTTATTACTTGGTTATTCTATTACAAGCAAGGCATATATAGTGTGGAATTTGGCTAATGGCACCTTGGAAGAAGTTCATGATGTGGAATTTGATGAAACCCAAGGCTCTCAAAGTGATGTTGAAAATCATGATGATGTGAGAGGCACTCAATTGTCCAATGCAATGACGAACATGGACATTAGTGACATTAGGCCGAGGCAAGTTGATGATGATGAAGACATTCACTTGACAAGTCAAAATGTGCAAATTAATACAAATCAAGCAAGCTCAAGTGGTACTCATGATGAAGCTCAAGATCAAGCAAGTGGTAGCAATCAACTCCCAATTCTCTAACCAACCAACCTTGCAAGAGATCATCCTCTAGACCATATCATCGGTGACATTCAAAGTGGTGTTCAAACAAGATCAAGGCTAGCATCCTTTTGTGAGCACTATTCATTTGTCTCATCCATAGAGCCAACCAAGATAGATGAAGCATTGAAGGATCCCGATTGGGTAAATACCATGCATGAAGAATTGAACAACTTCACTAGAAATCAAGTTTGGGAGCTTGTTGAGAGGCCAACGAACTACAATATGATTGGCACCAAATGGGTCTTTAGAAACAAGCAATATCAAGATGGCATAGTTGTGAGAAACAAAGCAAGATTGGTAGCTCAAGGTTACACTCAAGTTGAAGGTCTTGACTTTGGTGAAACATATGCACCGGTTGCAAGATTGGAGGCAATTAGAATCTTATTAGCCTATGCTTGTGCCCACAACATCAAGTTATATCAAATGGATGTGAAGAGTGCATTTCTCAATGGCTACATCAATGAGTTGGTCTATGTTGAACAACCTCCTGGTTTTGAAGATGACAAGAAGCCCAACCATGTTTACAAGTTGAAGAAGGCACTCTATGGCTTGAAGCAAGCACCTAGAGCATGGTATGAAAGATTAAGGGATTTCCTACTCTCTAAAGGGTTCATTATGGGTAAGGTTGATACTACTCTCTTCACCAAGAAGATAGGCAAAGACTTATTTGTGTTGCAAATCTATATTGATGACATCATATTTGGCTCAACCAATCAAGATCTTTGTGAAGAGTTTGGGAAGATGATGACAAATGAGTTTGAAATGTCTATGATTGGAGAACTTAGATTCTTCCTTGGACTTCAAATCAAGCAATTGAAGAATGGCACATTTGTTAGTCAAGGCAAGTACATCAAGGACATGATCAAGAAATTTGGCTTGCAAGATACAAAACCTATGAGTACACCAATGGGCACAAATGGTAACTTGGATAGTGATGCAAGTGGCAATATGGTTGATCAAAAGCTCTATAGGTCTATGATTAGAAGCTTACTCTGTGTGACCGCTTCTAGGCCGGATGTTATGTTTAGTGTGTGCATGTGTGGAAGATTCCAAGCCTCACCAAGAGAGAGTCACTTGAAGGCAACTAAAAGAATTTTGAGGTATTTGAAGAGCACACAAAATGTTGGACTATGGTATCCCAAGGGGTCAAACTTTTAGTTGATTGGTTATTCGGACTCCGATTATGGGGGATGCAAGGTTAATAGAAAGAGCACTAGTGGCACATTTCAATTACTTGGAAGATCACTTGTGTCAAGGTCATCTAAGAAACAAAATAGTGTGGCACTCTCTACTGCCGAAGCCGATCCCACCAGCTCCTCCATACCTAGCACCATTGTCAGTTTACACACATTGCCATTATAAGAAGGAACAATAAGGCTACAAGAAATTAGTATTTTAGATTTTCTAACTACAGTACCAAATTAGCACTTAGCATGAAGAACTAATTTACCATGTGGATTAAAGTAATAAAGAAGAAACTGATTCCGTTTAATAGCCAGTCATTTATTGTACTATCCACATCCTTTATGGAAATCAAAAGCAAAAAGATTTTTTTTCCACCATATCCACCCAACTCGATGACCATAGTTTTGGATCAAAGAGCAATTTCAAATCCGAGAACCTTATGAACAAGCAAGTGCATAATTCCTGCTCATGACACATACTGGGCTCTACTAGGATGAATCTGGAGATAATTTTGGCACAATTTAAATGTATATATATAATTCAACATGCATTAACACATAATAAAATAGTATACTAAAATATTTTCTAATTTGTATATGTAGCTTAGTCACTCAAAATCAAAATTATTATTTATCATCAAAGCATTATGGTCACAAATAGTGCCATATGCGGTCATTATAAATACTGTACCATAGAAATCTTATAAATAGTATAACATAGAAATCATAATTATCTATGGCCAGGGCACTTTGAAATAAAATGGCATGTATATCCTGAAAAACTAACATCAACTCTAACTACCAGACATCGATGCAAGCAATCAAAGAGCTGGCAGAGGTGGAAAAAAAGAAGCATGGGACAAACCTGTAAAATAATCTTCAAAAATAATCTTCACAATGGTTAAGAAGCTGGCCATCTTCCTTTTGGTTTTAGTGGTGGTAGCCCTGGCAACGAAGGACGAATTCCATATAATGCCACCATCACTATCCAGCAAACCAAGAGAGTAAGCATTCAAAAGAATTTACACAAACTAAGAGTAAGCATTCAAAAGAATTTACACAAACCAGTTACACGATATAAATTACCTGAAAGATGAACTGTTAGCCCTATGCATTTGAAGAAAACAATTTTACAAGGTTTAATCGAGTGCCAGCACAAGCAATGAGGTGAGCACCATCAACTTCACAAATAAAGCAACCAGATTTGGTGCAATAATCCTCATATAGTTAGCCAAATTTACACACACGGAAGCAGTTACCTATCATGTCTCCAACACCACCGCGCTACATGTCCGAAGCCCCTGCTTCACCCACGGAAGCCTCTGTCACGAAAACTGCCAATGGATCAGGTGATTCCTAAATCTGTCGTATGTCCTTTCCGTGACATGAGTTATTGTATCTCGTTTTGTAAAATTGTGAGCGAAGTAATAACTTAGTAAAGCATGCTAGATCTGTTGTCCTATTTACAATTTCACAAATGAATTAGCTGCTCCGATTTATTTTCCTGCATCTTAACCCCTTTTCTTCATTTGACTAGGTTTAAAGTCAACCGACATGTGTTTTATAGAACAATTTATAGTGCTTTACAATTGTTATTATTTATAGCAGGTTGTGATAGTATGTTGTTTTACAGTTTTCTTCTTCTTAAAAAAAATTTAGAAATTTGTTTCCAAGTTTCGACGAAGTAACGGCTGGAACAGAAAATGGAAAATTGAAGTTGTGATGGTAGACCTAGAAACTTATTAGGTAAAAATAAAAAAAATTATTCTATGGCAATCATCATACTATAGAAAGATAGAGGGAGAGAGCAGAACACCTCACAACCATTAGGGAGGGGTGACCCTTTCATATTTATAGCCACAAGTTTGTTAGTACATTTACAATTAGACCCTAGAGATACACATATATAACTTCCCCGCAGTCCTAGCGGGAGGATCACAGACGCATAGGCTGGATAAAAAATCAGTAAATAATTGTATTGGCAAGCCTTAGCCATGATATATATCTGCAAACTGATGCGAGGATGGCACATGGAGAACACGAACTTCACCAAGGACGACCTTCTCACAGACAAAGTGAATATCGATTTGGATGTGCTTGGCTGGCGGTGATGAACGGGGTTTGCAGTCGTGTATACAACATCGACGTTGTCACAGAAGACAACCGTGGCGAAGGGTACCAGTAGATGGAGTTCTTGGAGAAGCTGGCGCAACTAGCAGCACTTGGCGACGATGCGGGCGATGACACGATTCTCTGCTTCAGCACGGGAGCAAGAGACATTATTCTGACACTTTGATGACCAATTTTTTTTAGATCGGGGATATAGCCCGTTTTCATTAAGTAGGAGAGAGTGGTCAATAGACCTACACATAGTTGATACAAAAGGATTCGTAGGTAATCCATGGATAACCAACGAAATCCTCAACACAAAACGAAAAGCAAGAAACATGAGGGGGTGGGGGACCCTCCACCTAATAACCCCAAACTGCACCTAATACAAAAAACTCAACACCATGGTAGCCAGCAGTGAGAGGAGCTATAAAGATAACAGCGGCAAAGCATCTGCTAGAACTCTAGACGGCAAAGCATCCGTCCAAGCAACTCTAGCAACCTCGGCAGCAAAGCATCTACCGGAAATGCGAACGACCTCAGCGGCAAAGCATCCACCAGAAACAACAGCGACCTCGGCGGCAAAGCATCCGCCGGAAACGCGACCTCGACGGCAAAGCATCCGCCAGAAACACCTCGGTGGCAAAGCATGCACCGGAAACGACCACGACTACAGCTACAACAAACACTAGCTAGACATACCAAGGTGAGGAGAAACATGAAGCCCAAAAAGGTGCAGCACGACGACCACGTGGGAGGAGCGGCGGATAGTAGGAGATTCTTCAGCAACGCCTTCACGAAGTAGGTGACATCGAAGACGCCATCGCCGCTGGCCTTAGAGAACTAAGGTGGGGCTTTCACCCAGAATCTGGTGCCAGTGACAGGAGCATGAGACACAAAGAACAATGCCTCCAGGAAGGATGTGGCACCGAAAGGCGTCACCGTCATCCGCCCGACCACCGTCAGACTGAGCTTTCGCCCCGACCTCCATGCATCCAAGTCACGGGGCTGCCCGGGCCTGGCTGCCTCAGAGGAGGGGAGGGGCGCCTCCGGCCACGGGTCCAGACGGCCGCCTCCCTACACCACCCCAGACGCGGCCGCCTGCAGGGCCGCCGCCGACCAACGCGACCAAGGGCCTCCCCAGACGGATACCACGTCAACCCAATCTGGGCCCGGGGGCCCAGATCCGCCAGTAGCATGCGCGGGCCAGCCAAGGCTGCAGCCGACCACCATGGAGGCCGCCGGAACTGCCGCACGCTAGACCGGGCAGGGGTCGCGGACCCATGCCCTAACGCACTGACCAGACGTCGCCACAGACTACCGGAGGTGGTCCGCCGGCCATCAACCGCACAGCCCGGCCAAGGATGGCTAGACCGGCCTAGGGGAAGCGGATCCGGGCGGGGGGCGACGAGATTCGTCCCCGAGTCGCTTCATCTCCGCTACCTCCAATCCGGGCGGCCGCCGCCGCTCAACGCCGGAGAAGAGGGTGGAAGGGCCGCCGCCGGCCAAGCTCCACCCAGGCTCAGCCACAGCCGCACACCAAGGAGGGAGATCCAGTCCCTGGTTCACCGGATCCGGCACCCTGGAGGTCCGATCAGGCCGGCCGCCGCCAGTCCTCACCGGAGGTCGAGCAGGTGGAGATAGGGTTAGGGAGAGGGAAGAGCGCTGGGAGAGGGGGAGGGGGCGAGCGGGTGGAGGCCTCCGCCACCACGCATGCTGGGCCAAAACACCATGTTCACTACAACAAATCTTCGTATTAACAACCAAAACTTAGCGACCATTTTTTAAGAATATGTGGCCATTGGGTTCCATTTGCCGTCCTTCCAAGTGTTTGTCGAGATGCCCGACCACCAAATTAAGTCCGGTCGTGAACCAGGTTCCCATGTGGTCGCTACACCCAAATTCCTATCTGTCCCTCGCCCTCATCACGCGGGACTGTTCTTTTTTTTTTACAACAACTTCGATATATTAATTAAGGGAAAGCAGCGATACATGAACACCTTTAGAAAAGTCAAATAGGGAGGATTCCGTTCGTTGCAAAAGATTCAACTCAATGTTATTAGTGCAAAACTGGCCAGAACGGCCGGCCCAGTCAAGTTCCATATAGTTCTCGCGACCCAAACTGAGACTCCCAAAACACACAAAACATGAGTTTTTGGTCGAACGGGGTGGGTTGGGTGCGCGTATTCTGAAAAACAATCTGCAATGTTTTAGATTATTCTAGATAATTATTACATCTAATCGGTGATCTGCGAGTACCTTGATCTTTGGGAACGACTTATGCAAGTCGAGCTGCAGCCCTCTGTGCCTGATCGCTTTGTATGGCATTGGTCCGCCGATGGCCAATACTCCGTCAGATCCGCCTACCAGGCCTTCTTCACTGAATGGACGACGATGGCCGGAGCGAGGGAGCTATGGCGAGCCGCGGTGCCACTGAAGGTTAAATTCTTCTTCTGGCTCGCCCTACACGGTCGGCTTTGGACCGCTGAGCGCAAGAGGCGCCACGACCTCCAGTACGGGGCGGCATGTGCACTGTGCGATCAGCTCGACGAGACGACCGACCACCTGCTGTGCTCGTGCGTCTACGCACGTGAGATTTGGGCAAGATTCCTGTCCGCCATGGGCTCGCTAACCGCGCCTCCACAGCAGGCATCCACCTTGCTTCAATGGTGGCTGCACGGGTGAGCCTTGCTGCCGCATGCTCTGAGGCGGAGCTTCGACTCCTTTGTCGTTCTCGTCTCCTGGAACCTATGGAAGGAACGCAACAGCCGCACGTTCGAATGACGCTCCTCCACGCTAGTACAGCTTATCGTGGCCATTCTTGAGGAGGCTGGCGCATGGGTTGGAGCAGGCTACAGCAACTTGGCCTTGCTCACCGCACTAATTGCTTGATGGCGCCCCCTCCACCGTCGCACAATCTGTCTATCACTTAGTACATTCGAGTATTCCCGCCACTGGCTGGCGATTTGTGTTTTGTGTGTCTTCCCGGATAGCTACGGCCTCTCGCCGCGTCGCCCGTGGAACGTGTAAAACTCCCACTTCCACTTAATGAAAAACGTGCAAATGCGTGCTTTCGAAAAAAAAATATTACTTCTAATCCGTGTTCAAGTAATGCATCATGTTTCAGCTTCCATGCCAAATTTCTTTTCTGAACCTTTGCGTTCTCATGTTTCAGCTTCCAGGCATTAACTTCATTGAAGGGGATAAGTATCATAGATATATCAGCCATATGCAATATAATGTTGCTTCAACTAGTAATTTTTTCTTTTACCATCAGGAGCAGCTGTGCTCTGTTTATTGGAAAGACACCGACTACCCATCTTGTTAATTCTTGTAATATATACAAGGTAACAAAGTTCCATTCCTTTAGATCTTGCAATTTGACATCAGTTCATTTAAGTATTAAGTGGTTATTATTTTGTTTGGGTCTTTTATAATGCTAACATTGAAGTAATTACAGGCTTCTGCTTATTGACAAGACCAAGGTGTCAAAGGGCAATGTTGGAGAGCGCCTCCGGTTGAAGATTAGTATTTTAGTAATAGTAGTACAGGTAGTGTACGGGTAGTATGGTTAGCTGTTTTTTTTTATTTTTTGTACAGATATAACTGTATGTATTGACAAATGTGACAAATAATAATTGCTTGCTGTTGCAAAGTTTGTTAGTAGTATTTTCCCTGCTATTAAAAATGTGTCATTATATATGTGTCAAGTGGTGGCTGCTGATATAAATAAGTAGCCAATGTGAAAAAAGATTATCAATGTAATTATGGCAAAAAATATTATTGACTAATAAAAATGTGGTCGTTATTGCTAAATCATGGTCGTTAGCGCCTCATGATAGATGGTGTAAAAAAATTAACGATTGGTCGTAGTTATTAGAAATGTGGTCGTTACAACTCTGGCACCAACGACCACATATTGTTCAGTCGTTGAAAACTTAATGACCGGAAATATCATATGGTCATTAATTGTATTACAACCATGAACAACCACACTTTTGTGGTCGTTAATAACTTTTAACGACCACATATAGACTTTTAACGACCACATATCCCGTCGTTAAAAGGGGTATGAACAACGGGATATGTGCATGACGAGGGGGGTACGGCTCTTGAGGGTCGTGCATGAAAAGGCACATCTAATGGACCGCATAGGCTAGGCGTGAGAGTTTTCGATTAAAAAAATGTAACGATTGATTAAACAAAATACCATCCGAAAAGCCTAAATCTTGGTTTCCATCGCTTTCTTTCGGCTATAGCAGGATTCTTGAGCACATTTTTGTTTTTGGGGTGTTTATTCCCATTCCTGACTTTCCACTCATTGTGTGTGTGTGTGTGTGTGTATAAAATGCTAAAGTAGTACTACACTTGTCGTCCTGATCCAATGGAACGGACTAGTAGTAATCTGAAGTCTGTGAACACAACAACGAGCGAGCAAGCTGAAGCTTAATTGGTGGTCTGTTGCTTCGTCCTAGTCCTAGCTGCTACTCCATTTGAATTTGTGTGACATCAGCTGGCCTGAGTTTGCTGCTGCTTATACAAGCTAGTAGAAGTAAACAGACTGGAATCAACTTTCCACTCCTTCCGGAGCCCGTAACGCAGCCACTCCCTGGCACTGCCCGACTCGGAGTAAGTGAATCACCAGGATCCACTTGATCTGCCCCCAGGAAGATAAAGAGGCATGGTTTCAACATTTAACAAACGGACGAGGCCTAAATAAAATCCATAGAGCTCCTCAACAGGTTCTATGCAAACTCATATTCCGTGGAGTTGAGGAAATTATTCATAAATGCCACTGCTTACACAATCCAAACCCACATGCTTGTTCATTTGTTTATGTCCGACCTTTGTTCTTCCTCGATTCTCTTCTCTTTCTCCCACTGCTGCCATTGCCTCCCCAAGATCCTCCAAACAGGACGACTCATGAGACTCGCGCCCCATCTTGCTTTGGTGTTGCCATGCTGCCCTTCTCCCACCCCAATGTCCAGCCAAGTCATGGCCACGCCCAGTCCTGCCATGGTAGATATGCCCTTCTCCCATCCTTTTTTTTAGCAGAATAGACCTTTACTATTTTTCATAAGAAGTACATACGACATCAGGTGGAGATACAAACCAAACATGTCTATCTAAATCTCCATAGATACAACTCCTAGCAAGATTATGAGCATATACATTTTATCGTCTCCCCTCATGGACGAACTCGACAAGCTTCATATAGATTTACTTTTTGTATTATTTCCCTACACTGCATTACATGGTAACAGTATCAATGGAAAGCAATGATTATCAAGTGCAGTTCTTCTTCCACAATTACGGTTTCACAATTATTCCATTCGTCTTGAATACAAGGGATCTAAATCTATCGTAAATCAAAATATTCTAAATGTAAATGACATATTTAGAGTTAATTACACCACAGGCCTCCAAACTTATAACCATGTGTCACATGGGCTCCTGAACTTTGAAAACGCATTTCTGGCCTCCTAAACTTGTTAAGTGGTACAATACAGGCCCCTGAACTCTGAAAATACATTTCTGGCCCCTAAACTTGTTAGCAGGTGCACTACAGACCCCTAAACAGTGCCATGCATGCACGTCATTCTCCATCGGTGAGCCGGAGGCCGAGATACGGATGCGGCTGCTAGGACAAGAACTTGAAGATGCAAGCACTATACCAAGATGCAAGCGAGGCCAAGATACAAACAGGGCCAAAGTGAACGTCCATGCATACACATTGTTCTGCTCCTCGGCCTCGGACGCGCGCCTCGCCGGTCCCGAACAGCATGGGCTCGACGGCCGCGGCGGCAGCCTCGGAGACGATGGGCGCGACGTGGACCCACACGTGGCGCCACGCCAGCGGGTTGGGGTCGTGGATGTTGGCGTCGTAGGCGGCGCAGAGCACGGCGGCGCCGGCCCTGCACGTGACGGTGGTGGGACTAGCTCGCAGACCTCGCGCATCTACACGCGCTCGTGGGCCAGGGGCGCGTGCGTGGAGCGCGCGTCGCACGCCGTGTAGAGGGAAGACCCACCGGCCCACGTGCGGCAGCACACTGTGCTACGTATAAGCCAGTACAAATGGTTGCTAACTTCTTTGATTGAACATATACATACATGTTAGCTTCCTTGATTGCACGTCGAGGCGCATACATGCATGCGTGGCACTGCAGCTTGTTAGGTTCTCTCCTTCTCATAATCTCATTAGGTGCATGCATGCATGGCACTGTTCGGGGGCTCTGTGGTGCACCTGCCAACAAGTTTAGGGGACATAAATGTATTTTCAAAGTTTAGGGGACATGTGGTGTACCACTTAATATGTCTAGAGGGCCAGAAATGCATTTTCAAAGTTCAGCAGCCTATGTGACACATGGTTACAAGTTTAGGGGCCTACGTTGCATTTAACTTGACAGATAATAATATTTATTCTATAACGATGATAAGTGCTTGTTTGGATCCCTTTCTCGAGACTTTAGAGCTAGTAAAGTCTCCAAACATGTGATGTAAGTTAGCTCTAATTTTTAGCTCACATCATATTAGAGCTTTAGATATTAAAACTGAGCTAAAGTGCTCTAAAGTTTAGAGGAAGAGATCCAAACAAACCCTAATATGCTGCGTGCATTTATTATACAAGTGCAACAATAGAAAACTCGAGTTTAATTTGTACATTCCACCGAGACATGGATATTATTTATGTGACAAAGAGTTTTTTTTAGAATTACACAGTACAACACAACCACAACACGCACGCACACTCACTCCTATGAACACAAGTACGCAAACTCTACCACAATGAGCAACTCTGAAGGACTGAGCTAACAGATTTGGAGATTTCCGAAGTCACCACTGGTGCCTCGTTGTCGACGGGCGTGGCTTACCACTTAAAGCATAACACTGAAAAATCCTAGTATAAATCCAGAAAAATATGAACACCCGTGCCAAGTCGAGGATAACATGGACACACAGAACGTGGACATCAATAGATCATATGATGCATCATCTATATAATGCACTTGTTAAGGTAACCTTGCCCACTTGCGTATTGCTGGGAGGCCGAAGATTATTATGTGGGACCAGAAGTGGTCAAACACAAAAACAACCCCACTTAACATTTTGTCCTTTCCTGATGATTTTTGACCCCTGGCAATTCCAATCATAGGAATGTATCCTAAAGAATTGATGCCTTCCGATTTCTTAGTGAGCGCATATGCAGGAGGAAGAAGCGTCAGAGCGACAGCAATGGCAATGGTGCGGGAAACTGGAGACAGCACTAGGTAGAGCCCCAGACCAAACGCGGCTACCAAGCTCCTTCCGGAATGCCACATGAAGCCGTATGCAAGATTGAGAAGAAAGAAGCGTGCCTCTAGGGTCCCAGCAGGCACCCCAACATATAGCAGGATGGAGGTGGCTAACAGAGAGAAGCCAAACGCCAGGGCGTCGGAGAGGATAAACGCATCAAAAGCATAGCTCCTCCGGGGCCCAGCGAGCACGGGTGTGCCGGCGGCACCGCCACCGTCACCGGCCGATCGGTTGCCTCCGGGCAAGGTGAAAGCTGATGCAAATGTCACGGTTGTAATGAGTACGGAGAAAAGGGCTAGCACTTGTGCTGCAGCTGTTAAATTCTCCGACGTCTTCTTGTCGTCCTCATCTTGTTTCGGTCGAACATGTTTTTGGTGGAAGAGGTCGCCCCGATTGTTTTCACCATAGGGAGCTCCCACGCTTGATAGCAATTTGCGTATGTGTATTCTTGGATCCTACGTGCAAAGAATGCATAGATAGATAGATAGATAGATATACAGTAAAGTCACTATATAGCTAGATCAGAGCGAGAGAGAGGGTACCGGTGCACACCCATGCGTAATAAGCCTCTAGAGGCATGGTGGTCCATGAAACATCAATCGGCCTCATGCCCACCTTATTCGGTACATCCAAGCGCACCTGCTGATTCCAAATAAGGTGACTCACGATTGATTCATTTCCAACATGGACAGCACGGTGCAGAGGAGTGTCCCCGTTGATGTCCCGCGCATTCAGGATGGACGAAAACAACCCTGCTACAGCAGCTGCAGAGGTCATCATCTGCCGCCTGCCCCGTGCATTCAGGATGGAGAACAACAACCCTGCTGCAGCTGCATAGCTCATCATCTGCCTCCACCTTTGCGGCTGGCTCTGCCAGCACACATATATGACCACGCTGAGGCGACCCTCCTCCACAGCGATGTGGAGGAACGTTCTCCCCGTGGCATCTCGCAGGGTGGCGCACTCCGGGCACCTCTTCAGCAGGACCATCACCACGCTGAGGTTGCCAGCCCCGGCAGCGACGTGTATGGGATACAACCCTCCGTTGTCCGGCTGATACGCCATCGACTCGTTAGCGTCCAGCAGCATCCTGGTCGCTCGCACTGAGGATAGCCGGAGGTTCCGTTGCCAAGGAGGTACAAATATTGGCGATGGCAAGCCACCGAGGGATGCAGCCAAGTGAAGAGGGGTGCTCCCGTTCATCTTGTCCCTTTTGCTAGTTAGCTGTGACAGGAGATCAGCTACTACCACACTACTACCTTCTTCCTGCCGCATGTCGTGGGACGCCATCTCCATTTCCAAAACCCTAGGCAGCGCTGCAGCTACAATTATGTATCATAGGATTAATTATTATATATACTAGTCTATCATCCCCGTACTCTAGATGAGCTGAATTAATTATTAGATGTTCATGTTTAATACATATATATACACTCACTCCATTTCAAGATGTAAGTTGTTCTAGCTTTTAATTTCTAGGTGTACACCTTTTGCTATGCAGCTTCATGTACGCTATGTTTAAATGTTTAAACGTGTCGTAAAATCTATGTGTCTGAAAAAAACAAAACGATATAACTTGGAATGAACAGAGTACAACTTACCAAAATTTCTTATATTAATTTACATGCCTTTTCTCTCTGTTAACTTTCTAACACAATGCACATACAAGTACAAAGTAATCCCTATTATTAATCCATATGTTTTTTTACCCATGTCCATAGTTTATAACCATATATGTATTTAACATAGAGTGCTTAAAACAAAATTGTAGTATTAATATTCAGTGAATTGAACACTTTTAGAGCATTATTGAAGACTTTTCAGTGAATTTACAAATTATTACCATAGAGTATTACTGAACACTTTTCAGTGAATTGTCAGTGGCAGTGGCAGTGGCAGTGGCAGTGGCAGTGGTACTGGTATGTGGTTTATTGAACACTTTCCTTGCTAAGAGTATTAAAAATAAATATGTATTATTATAATGTATGCATATTTACTTGGTCTGCATGGTAGCCCATACTAAGTGCTTACTTTTTAAATACGACCATGCTACAAACATGTAATTTAGAAACATATATATGTAGTGTAATACATTATACTAGTACTTACACATGGATTTAATGGATATTTTAGTTTATTTTATAGTGTCAGAGGTGAGCAATTTAGATATACAAATTAAAAGGATTATTTTATATATGAAATGGTACACGTGGTGATTAATTTGACTTATCTTTTTCATAATGATAGAGCTAGGTAATTAGACACGGGATTAATCTGACTTATCTTTCATAATGATAGAGCTGGGTAGTTTAGATAAAATATTAAATTTGACATATTTTTCACAATGACAGAGTTGGGTAATTTAGATGAAAACATAGGGGCTATTTAAATTATGTTGCATAATAACAGAAGGTTGTGTAGATGTAAAACCTTGACCGATGCCACACCACTCGTGTCGTTGCCTGTTGCTGTTATCCTTTTCCCTTTGGTTAGCCATACCTTCTTCCTGCCGATTGTCGTAGGACGTCGTCTGCAGTTCCTTGAGCCATTCCAAGACCGTAGACAGCGCTTTAGCTGCATCATAAATGCACTTGCATATTGATTATTAGTTTACATATATACTACTCTTGCAATTTCTCTCGTAATTTATCTTGTTTCCTCTTTGAGCCTTTTGGCTTTGTACTTGCATTTGTAAAGTTTGCAATTTTAATACAATTACTCAATTAGTCAATTAGGTAGGGGCCTTGTAATTTCTCACGTTTCCTCTTTGAGCCTTTTGGCTTTTCATTTTATATATGAATGAACATATTTTGAATATGTAAAACAAGAAAAAAAAAACCTACTATATATAGCTGGTAGTAATAGTAGTAGTAGTAGTAAACCTAAGCTTAAATTATTATTTTACGTACCTTGGCCACAGGAAACAGCTGCATGCAAGACGTTCCGTCCGTCTGGTCCGGAGTAGGACAGCTTGCCTCCACTTGTGCGAAACAGATGCAGTGCAATCTCCACTTCACCTAGTGAGATGGCCAGGTACAGTGGGGAAGCACCTTCCTCATCATCATCACGTGGGAAGCAGGCCAGCTCTGGATCCACGTCCATCAGCTGGTCGATGCATTCCAGATTGTTCTTGGCAGCGCGGATCGCCTGGTGCAAGGCGGTCTCCCCACACTCGTTCTGTATTCTCAGGAACGCCTTCTTCTTCTTCTGCACCGCCTCATCGTTGTCGCCGGCGGCCGCGATGAGATCGATGAGGCAGGAGATCATGTTGACGTTCCCAGAACGGGCGGCGCAGTGCAGGGGCGTGTCGCCCTTGTTGTTGCGCGCTTCCAGGATCTGATGGCCGACAACGACCAGGCCTTTCATCCTCTTCTTGTGCCGGCGGACGATCATACGAGCGCAGAGGAGGAACTCTGGGCCGTCGCCGCTTGCTGCGACCATGTGCAGCAGGGTGTCCCCCTCCATGGTCACCCCGTCGTCATCAAGTGGTGGTGGTGATGGGAGTGGAGCTGATGAGGCCGATCCAGAGCGAGGAGTTGGTGCTGGTGCAGCGGCCGGAGCAGGAGGATGCCGAGGGACGACCTCCACGATGACTACCTCTGATGCCGCCGCTGTCGCTGCCTCCTCTGATACCATGCCAATGCCATGCGCATGCTCCTCGTCATCCTTCTTCAGCTTCAGCAGCTCCTTGAGCCGCTCGCTGTCGCCGTGGCAAGCAGCCATCAACAACTGTGGATCTAGCAGTTTGGCCCCTGGTGGTGCCGGCCTTGCATTATCCTTGTCACTTGCAGCTGCAGGAATTGGAGGATGGGCGGTTTCGTTTTCAGGTACGACGGCCGCCATCGTATATATATCACACTGGTGGTAGGCTTGGCGGCTGCTTGCTTAATTTATACTATCAGTTTGTTTGCTATGGGTTCTGGGTGGTACATATTTGTTTGTTTTGCATGCGGTGTTACCAGCTGCAGGTATATATGTAGTCGTCCAGGTCCATGCATTGCATACATATTACTGCAAGTATATATTCTTTGGCGGCCAACAGCACGCAAAGGCATATGCATTATGCATGCATGCATGGCAAAGAGAAATTGGTTCAAAGGTGCACGTGCGGAGAGATCACGATTTTGCATTGGTTGTTTTGCGTTGACGAGGACAAGTCCAAAGATTTTATTTGTGCTGGCCAATAGCCAAGAATTATTAGGGCGGCATACACAGTGGTTATTCTTATAAACAACAGCTTCTTACAAGCTTTTGCCAGAGTTCAAAAAATGTCCTTTTTTTTTGCAAGGAACCATCGATAAAAAAGAACATACCAAAACCCTAGCTAAATCTTGTTCTGCATCGACTTCCTTTCAACAATGTATTTATGAATTCTTGACTCTTGAGCACATTTTGTTTGTGAGAGATTGGGTGTTAATTCATTCATGACTTTGCTTGTGTATGGATATATATACATGCATATATAATAACAACCATGCTAAGTACGTAGTATTATTTCGCAACATTTAAAATACTATGGAAAACTAAAAAAAATTATTTGAAATGCCGTCTTTTCACTCAACCTCTGTGTTCGAAAAGGAACCAATGTATATATGTCCAGCACATAAGGTTGGACTTGTCCTATCCACGAATTATTAGCTGTTTTCAGTTTCAACACTCCAAACTACCAATCCAAAAGAACAATATTCTTTTCCTCAGGCAACAAGCAAAGATGGCAAGCAAACTTTAAAAAGGGTACACAATGCAAGTATCCATTACACATGGTATACCATGTGCAAAAGTATCGTTCAATCTCATACACTAGTATAGTGCCCGTGCCAACGCTATGGCTTCATTTCAGGGATGCACATGGTATACCTTATATGTTGAACCATAGATAAGCTAAAAAACATAACCAGGTAAAGAATTAAGGCACCTGGACAGTGATGTTGATTAAATTAATGGGAGATTGTAATCGAGCAAATAGTCAAATAGTTGAAAAATAAACTATTAAAATTAAATTGGACAAATAACGAATGAGATACAAGAATGGGATGGCTGCAATGGTGGTATATGTCTATCTCTTGTCGAGACCCGACTGTTACTTGGTTGAAATTAAAATTCAGAGCTCAAGCTTTCGTAGTCTATTCCGAAGAATAAATCAGAGTTCTGAAAAAAAACATAAAACAACAAATTTGGTTAGACACTTTGCAACCAAGGTGCATTCATCACGGATCCATTCATCCATATCCCTAACATAAATACATTTTGGGTTTTCACTATGATCTATCTGCTTTATCTCCATGCCGGAACTATAGTCAATCTGAGTTGGACTTCCACCCGCCTACTTTATCTCCATGTTGCTTTCACGTAGTTACTGGTTCTTTGGAGAGCATCAACGATAAAATCATTAAATCCGAAGGCAATATCAGTCAAATTTTATAATCTATGTAAAATGTTTGGAGACAAAATAAACATAAAGTCAAAAGAAAAATAACTACAATATAGGCTCAAAATGCAAAGAAGTACCCATCCTTCAATCAGTAGAAGTCAACACTAGAAGTCAACACTATAGACTGGTCATTGTGAAGGCAAGTGGAAAAAAGTAATTCATGCCTAGAAAACCACATATAATATACTGAAAATGATGCAATGAATTGGAAAGGAGATTGTATAAGCATTTATAAAATTTAAAATTTAAATCTTTTTGCACATGCTGAGATAGTTAAATTTGTACTCAGCCAACCAAGACCAACAGCAAATCAAAATTACTGATATATTTTAAGCATGAATGGAAATGCATAAGCTCCCACTCCAGAAAGTTAGTTAATATAAGAATCTTTGATCTATGCTTAAGAGCAGCTATATTGGCAATAGATCACCCTGATATAAAAGAGGTTCTTGTTTTGCAATTACTCCAAAAAATATTAAATTACCAATTCTTCACCAGCATCTTATGCTGTCCGGAAAAATATTCTAAATAGGAGACCCCAATTGGAGTCGAATTGCAACACAAATGTCCATGTCGGAGTAACATTCTGCATGCCAGTTTCGGCCCATGCGCAACAAACACATTTTATGTATCAGACATCGTGCTGTGAGATCATACCATCGGTCCAATGTATCTGCGTTGAGGCAGCGGCAATTTTAATGGACCTTAATGGCTGTGGCGCTGGCAAGCTAAAACAGATCTGCATAGGTAACACCTGAAAACTTGCCCTTGATCGGTTGGATCAGCTTCAGAGCATTCACAAGACCTATCATGAAACTAAATATAAGAGTAGCCTTGTTGCATAAACAGATGTGTAGTCAGCTCAGTAAACACAGACTAAAAGCATGAATAAGTTCTAAAAAACACAACCACAAGATGCAAGCAACCACAGGCAACCTCTCTACTGTAAAAAAAAATAATTGCAATAGAGAGATTTCAAATTTGAGCTAGTTATCATACAGAGTACAAAACCATCCTAACACAGAATGAAAGCATGTATCAGTTCTAAAAAAAACACAACCACAAAATGCAAGCAACCACAGGCAACCAAAAATCACTGCAATATAGATATTTCAAATTTGAGCTAATTATCATTTAGAGTACATGTCATGGAGATATAGCACACATACATCAAAATGTCTAGCATCTAGATCTGGTGGAAGGTGAAGTCGTGGAGATAAAGAGGCCAACCATGGGGGAGGAGGCAGATCGATGGAGTCCCATGTAGCTGATCTAGGTATGTGTGCAATCCAATGCAATTGTTCGGAAACTACAAAATAAAGCATAAAAGATTAATCCACTTGGCATTTGACAATGGAAAGAATAGGAATAATGATACACTTACATACTTGTCAAAAGTGCAAGTGATTTATAGGAAGGAAACTCCTAATACAGTAAAGCCTATATTCTGTAACCAGACATACTCACATAGACAGCAGAATTGCATTTTGGTTCCTAAGCCTATCACAGATTTAACAAAACGGCAGGGACATACATCCAAATTAATAAAAAAGCTTACACCACCATGTAGATAACCTATTTAATCCTTAAAATCGAAAGAAACTTAGGATAAAAAAGCTTACACCACCATCACAGAGGAATACCTGATGAAGCCATTAGGACACAGAAACTGGAAGGTTTGCACTGAGTCGACAAGGGGATGGATGGAAGCTCGCGGCCACTAAGAGTAAATCGCCGTTCCCTTTTCACATGCTTCCTCAGCTGCAAATCACGCGTCAGGAAAAATCTCGAGACTTACAAACCAAATCAATGGTCCCAAGCCAACCCCCAACCTGCAGCACGCCGCGCTTCAGAAGACACATAATTTCCGGAGGACACATATTGTGATGCATATGAAATCATCTAATGATAGATTATGCTCATCAAAATAGCTTCCTATTTATACATACAACTACAACCTGAATTGTTCATCAGGAGACACCGAAATTGCTCCTCGCTGCAATAGACACCATGGCAAAGAAAGCAAGAAAATTATGGCATAGCTCATACTCCATTTGTAGCACAAACAGGTAATATCAACAAAATGTGAATTTCTCTCTTTACTTCAATTTCTTATAAGCACCAGAGAGCAAATCTCTACATAGTGGATATAGGAGATATGCATTCATTAGCACACTTCTGCCGCCATGTCTGGATGAAAACCCTGCATATTCTCCGATGTCCAAAAACAAGCTTGTTTTACGTTAATTTTCAGACTTAGCAAAATAGAAACACACAACAGCATCTAGGGATTTAGGGATTCACCATGGGAAAAAGCAGAGAGGGCACCTGGGATCAATGTGGGTGGTAGTCAAAGGTGGAGGAGGTGCAGGTAGCCGTGTAGAAGTCGTCGTGTGGTTCCGGGATTGCTGAACGTTGAGCGTGGTGGCAAAGGCCTCGGAGTCGATAGTGTCAGCGGCGTGGTCCCTGATGCCGCCTGCCGACCATGAAAACAACGAAGGGTTTCAGGGACTCAAAACTCGTACAGATCGCGAAGAGGGACCTAGGCAGGCGCTGCTTACCTCCACCTTGGAGAGGCCGAGCTGCAGCGTGGTGTTTCTCCACGTGAGGATCTCCTTGTGCCTGACAAAGTAGGCGTCGTCCATGGTCGAGGCCACCGCTAGGTAGGGTTGGGGCACCGTAGTCCCGTGATCTCCCGCGCACAGGAGAAGAAGGCGACCCCAGCCTTCACCGCCGTCCTCGACTGGGTGCAGACAGTTGTGCCGCCGCGGTGCGGGCCGGATCTGGTCCACGCCGTCGCAGGGTGGGGGTGTCGCCGCTGTCGTGGGAGAGAGGGCACAGGAATCGTGGCCGCCGTCTTGCGCCCTACGGCTCCATGTCGCCGCCGAGATCGCCCATCGTGGCGTCCGAGATCTGATGACCGGCCAGCCAGCGTGTGGGGGAGAGGAGGGCGAGAGGAGTCAGCGTGCGTCGGGGGAGAGGAGTAATCGCGCGTATCGTGGCCTGGAGTGGGGGGAGCCGGAGATGATTGCGCGTGGGGGAGTGGCCGAAGAGGATTGCGCGTCCGCGGCGGGCTTCAACTCGTTGAAGCCAGATTAGGGTGAGAAGCCTCACATCAAACTTCCTGTATCAGCCATTGGATCTGATTTAGGTGTTTTGTTAGTCATTGATTTTAATGAAGACGATTTGTCGTGTATAATTTTCTGGGTGCACGAAGTTTGGAGCCCTCAGCGGGGGACATTTTGCTTGGTGGATCTAAAATAATTTAAGATTTCGATTATAGTAGAGATATGTAAACTCCATGTTGATGAAACTAATGTTACTGCTGCTATTTCCATTTACTTACATCCACTGATGCCCCTTTTCTCACTTATGCAACTCCAAAAAATCTCTTTATATCCTTTCGTATTAATAAACGAAATAGAGATTCTGGTACAAAAAGAGCCCTCGCCCTCACCCCTAGCGTCAGTTTTTTTCAATTAGATCTCTAAATATTGTCATTATTCTCCATTCATGATTTCTTACTAGCCATGGAGAAGCTGTTGAAAGGTGGAAAAATGTAGATAGCGATTTTTGTTTTACTGGTAGAGAAGTGACTTCTATTCCCGGCTCATTTTTTACGATTACTCTCGGTAATATTTAAAACCGAGAATACATGAACAATATTCCTGGTTGGCAGCTCCAACCAGGAATAAAGCCTGTCCCCCAACGACTCAAAAATTTCTAGGGCAGCTTTACTCCCGGTTGGAGCCACCATCCGAGAATAAAGCTCCACTTTTATTCCTGGTTGGAGCCACCAACCGAGCCGGTTGGTGGCTCCAGCTGGGAGTAAAGAAAGACCTTTATTCCCGATTGGTGGCTCCGACCGGGAATAAAGGTGCCATGGTACTTTTTTAGCCATTGGGACTAGGGTCTTTACTCCCGGTTGGAGCCACCAACCGGAAAAAAATCCCCATATATATACGCCAGTAATCTTCCTCCCCGATCCAGAGCTATTTTGAACTCTATTCTTCATCATCTTCGAGCTCACCAGAGCTATTTGAAGC
>DXKC01012272.1:0-12910 GCA_031170775.1 Cymbopogon citratus
TGCTTGTTAAATCTAAATAAATCTATAACTAAGTTCTACATGATCCAATGAGTATGAAAATTTACTGTAGTTCAAACATAAAACAATTAGCCCACCATAAAAATGTCACCATAATTGGACCACCGAAAGTGCGGCTATGAATTATTCCAACCCTGATTTTGAAGTTCAGTCATGAAAAACGAACTTTGGCAAAAGGTGAGGCATGTAAAGTGGACCTTTTCCACATCCAAACAAACAACGGTACTCTGCCTCAAAAAGCTATAACGAGCTATAGCAGCAATCATAGCGGGCTATTTATTTCAGTGATAAGTATATATTTGGTTGAGGGGTTGAAGTGGATTTAGGATGGGTTGAATCCAATTTTGGGAGTGTTAAGTCAAGGAGTAGGAGGTTGGGGTTCAACCCCAAGAGGGAACATTTGTGTCGGATCTGGGTCGTCCCTGTCCTCCAAATTGAGCGGATGGTGTTCGGCCCACTTCGTGAGCATGAGTAGAGAAGGCGAAGCGCGTTCGTAGCGCCCACGACAACAACAATGAGGAGGGCAGGGTGTTTGATGGAGATGATGGTCGTCTTGCTAGGTGGAGATGGAGACGGAGACAAGAGACGGAGATGGTAGCAGCAACACCTAACAACGACTCATCCCACTCATACCTAAGATGTATAACCAAACGGAGGATAGTGTCAACCTAAACTCCTCAACTAAATACAAAACTAGATTCACCTAAAAATATATTTAGGTTGGGTTGAAACCATCGCTGGTGAACCCACCACCAAACACATGCGAACGGTCCTAGAAGGAATTGTAGAGCTACATATATATTTGTTTTGAGCGTTATAGTGGTAAAGATGGGCCACATTACTTTTACATGCCCGCTTTCCAGGCCCGGCCCAGCTTAATATACATGGGCTGCCCGGAGGGGAGACCGATGAGCCAGCCCGCCCGCCGTTCGAGGGAGGAACGCATTTAAGCGGGGTGCGGTCGGAGCAGTCAGTGGGAGTGGTTTTCGGTCAGTCTTCGGGGGCTGGGACCTGGGAGGGGAGAGGAGAAGAGAAGAGCAGGACTTCACTTGGGAGACCTCGCCCGCCTCGCCCGTCCTCCTGTCTGCTTCCTTGCGCGCTTTTGGTAAGTGAAAGTGATTCAAGTGGAGGGAGATGACTCCAATCCTTCCGTCTCCCCTGTTTGATTTGACGCTATGCGATTCATGGCTTTCCTGTTGTCCATGTATGTACAAATCTGTAATGCTGCTGCATGCCCCATTCGTTCCTCTTTCATTTCTTACCGCAGATGCAACTTCTGCACTCCTAGGGTTTTCGGGACATTTGGTTTCTTGCACACAGAGGACCAAGACCTGGGTCCCTTTCCTGCTGCCGCTTTTGGTCCTCATACTCGCAGATTTGTTTCTCTCTCTCTCTCTCTTTAAATGGGTTCAGGGGAAGGATAACCCCCTTTGAATTTTTGGGGGTTCGCATGTTTCTGGATGCTTTTGCAGCGATGCGATGCGATTCATCTCACAGCGTTTCCTAAATTACGGTGCCTCTTTTTTTTTTTTTTGAAAAAAAAATGTCCACTTTCTTGTGCAGCAAAAACATAAAGACGAGTGCTTGAAGCTGCGAGACTGTTGTCCAGGTGGTTTGTCAAGAACATTTTATTTTATAAAAAAGCTTTTTTTTTCTTTTCTTTACTCTATGGGAGTCGTCAACTTCACCAAAAAAGCTTCCATTTTTTACCCCTTACCTAAACCTTGTTTGCTGCCTTTGGTCGGGGACATCTGATTGTCTTCAAGTCAAAATTGCGCTCATTTTCTTCACTGTGATCTAACAGCCAACTAAAGTCGTATTTCTTTATTAGTAACGTCATGTGCTTGAGTCCTTGTGATGTGCACAGTATAATGTTGCCACCAAAAGCATGCACTTAGAAAGCTTAATGGTGCATCTGATATACGTACTGTAGAAAAGATTCGTATCTCAAATGTGTCCTTGCTACTCAAGGAGGTCATATGAAACAAGTAAAACGAAATTTCTGCATTAGCAAACAGGCACAAGACTGGGTGACGTGGCTACTGGCTAGTGCCAATGAGGTGGGATGGGAATTTGGGAATGGTATTAGAGTTATAGCTATTCCTATCATTCATTTTAGTACAGAGGCTCCACATTTTGCCTGAATTTAATCTGATAAACATGTAGGCAGAAACATGGAGATTATAGTGTTGAAGATTGTAGGTATAGAAACTAGGTAACAGAAAGATTCAACTTTGCGATTATATGCTAGTATTACATGGTATTAACACATTCTTTCAACTGCTCATTGTATTCCCTTGCACCAATTCATTGTTGTCCTTGTTTCTTTGCAGAGAGTGCTTTTATCTTAAAATGGGCTCTCATGATGGCGAGGATGAAGAGTTGCCACCACCCCCGCCGGTGCCACCAGATGTGGTTCCCATTAAAGCTGAAGATATTGTGGGGGAATCACCAGCAAACAAGCCTGTAAAGCCAAAGAGATTACTGATGGACAGGCCTGGTATAGGAAGAAAAGGGCAGCTACTCCAGCTCTATTCGAATCACTATAAAGTCGCCTTGAAGAGTACAGAAGACTTCTTCTTTCACTATTATGTATGTCTTCTTAGTTCTTACTTTCACAATCTTCTGTTCAAAATATATCAATGTGTGTCCCTTGTTTGTTAATAACTTATCTTTGGCTGATGAGATAGTGCTGTTTTATTTGAAAATAGGTGAACCTGAAGTATGAGGATGATCAACCTGTTGAAGGTAAAGGGATTGGCAGAAAGGTGATTGATAAACTGCAGCAGACATATCGTGCTGAGCTTTCCAACAAGGATTTTGCATATGATGGGGAAAAGAGCCTGTTTACAGTTGGTGGTCTTCCACAAAAAAACAATGAGTTCACCGTTGTCTTGGAGGACGCGTCTACTGGAAAGTTAGTTTTATTCTTTGATCGCTTTCTTATTGTTTATGCTTATCTTTGTAATTGCGATGTTTTTTTCTTTCTTTCTTGTGGTTATAGGACTGCTGCCAATGGGAGCCCTGGAGGTAATGGCAGTCCTGGAGGTGGTGACAGGAAGAGAGTGAGGAGGCCATACCAGACGAAAACTTTCAAAGTGGAGATAAATTTTGCAGCAATGGTTCCTATGAGTTCTATTGGTCAAGTCATTAGAGGCGAAGAAACGGAGAACTCCCTGGAGGCACTTCGTGTTCTTGATATCATACTGAGGCAGCATTCCGCAGAACAGTATGTAGCTATGTATCTTCATGGATGGTTATAGGTAGATTTGAGGATGTTCTGCAGTTAGATCATGGCAATTTTTCTCACTACTTGCAGAGGCTGCCTTTTGGTTAAGCAATCATTTTTCTACAACAACCCTTCAAACTTTGTTGACTTGGGTGGTGGTGTGATGGGTTGCCGTGGATTTCATTCAAGCTTCCGTGGCACACAGAGTGGACTTTCCCTGAACATGGGTACGTATTCGTCCGGTATAGCTGTATTGGTGTCATGTAACTGCATTGTCTATTCTGTAAGTCTACATCTTTCATGACCATGGTAGCTTTTTTTTTGAAATCCGCAGATGTCTCAACAACAATGATCGTGAAGCCTGGCCCTGTTATTGATTTTCTTCTTTCTAACCAGAACCTTAATGATCCTAGCAGAATTGATTGGCAAAAGGTAAATTGCATTTTTGGATAAAACTTATTGAACAATCATGCTACTGCATTGAAATATCTATTTTAGTAGAATGGTGACACTATTTTGGGGTGCGCATATTCAATGCAGGCCAAGCGTGCTCTCAAGGGCTTGAGGATCAGAACCACTCCTGCAAATTCAGAATTCAAGATTTTTGGTCTCAGTGAGAGGATTTGCAAAGAACAAACGTGAGGACATGTTTTCTTGCTGTTTTGTTTATTTTGCATGCATGCTTTACTTGGTATTTGAAAAAATGTACCCTAGTGTGTTAAACTTGTTTCAGAAGAATTTTGTTCAGCAAATATTGCATTTGTTGATTGTGTTCTGATATCAATGCCAAACTTGTTTGACAGAGATATCCTTGTGCTTAATTGCTTTCTCATCGACATATGCAATATAGGTTTCCGCTAAGGCAGAGAAATGGTGGCAACGGAGATTGTGATACCATTGAAATAACTGTCTATGACTACTATGCGAAGAAAGGAATCGATTTAAAGTATTCTGGTGATTTACCCTGTATAAATACAGGGAGGGCAAAGCGTCCAACATATTTTCCAATCGAGGTTTGTTTCAGTTTTGTTAGTGCACATCCTATCAAATCTCTATTTATAAATATATATCTTGCATCTCATATTTTTGTATTGTGTTACTAGCTATGCTCCCTTGTTCCGCTTCAAAGATACACCAAAGCTTTGTCTACGCTACAAAGGTCATCCCTTGTTGAGAAGTCTAGACAGAAGCCTCAAGAAAGGATGACAATTCTAAATGATGTGAGTTGTTACCTTGATTTTAGCATGCTGCAACGATTTATAACTGCATGGGATTGGTTTCTACGACTGAATTAATCAACAGCTTATGGTTACCCTAAATGTTAGGCACTACAACGCAGTAACTATGATTCTGACCCCATGTTGAGGGCATGTGGCGTTTCAGTTGCTCCAAAATTTACCCAAGTTGAAGGAAGGATCCTTCAAGCCCCAAAGGTTGGTGACACTTCTCTAAGCTTTAGTTGATTTATCTCTAAATGTCGCACCAAGTCATTATGACAGCAAAATGCATCTGCCTAAATCTAATATCTTGTAGCTGAAAGCCGGCAATGGTGATGATATCTTCTCACGAAATGGACGGTGGAATTTCACCAACAGGGTCAGCAACTCAGCATGTTTCTTTTTTTTACCTTCTCTAGTTCTTGATTAGGAAGCATCTTTCTGATGTTTATTAGCTAATTCTATGCCCCTTTCAGAAGTTTTATCAAACCTGCTCTGTGGATAAGTGGGCGGTTGTTAATTTCTCTGCACGTTGTGATGTTCGGAATCTTATCCGTGACCTGATGAGGAATGCGTCTGCAAAGGGAATTGTATGTTTTAGCTTTTCGCACATCTTTTACTGTAACAGTTTTCTGTTGCTCACCTTTTCCTCTGGCAGCAAATGGAGGAACCTTTTGATGTGTTTGAAGAGAGTCCCTCTATGAGGCGTGCACCTGTGTCGACAAGAGTCGATGATATGTTTGGGCAGATAAAATCAAAACTTCCTGGAGCTCCTAGGTTCCTCATGTGCCTTCTCCCTGAGAGGAAAAATTGTGAAGTCTATGGTTGGTTTATATTTGGTTACCACTGTTAATCCTCCATGTAAATATCTCAAACCTTTGCGATAATTATACCTTTTTGGTTTCACCCAGGTCCTTGGAAGAGAAAGTGCCTGGCCGAGTTTGGTATTGTCACACAGTGTCTAGCTCCAACAAGAGTCAATGATCCGTACCTGCTTAATTTGCTGATGAAGATTAATGCAAAGGTTTGAGACATGATTTTGTCTTCGTTTGCACTGTATTGTTCACTAATGCATGCTTATACAATTCTCTTTCCCCCTTTTTTAACCAGCTTGGTGGTCTGAACTCGTTGCTGCAAGTTGAGGTATCTCCGTCAATACCACATGTGTCGGAAGTACCCACCATCATCTTGGGTATGGATGTGTCTCATGGCCATCCAGGACAAGATAGACCTTCAGTTGCAGCGGTAAGATGGGTATACCTTTACTTGTATAATTCCTCTGCCCACATGGAATCTGAGTGATTTTGTAAAATTTGTGAAATAGATCTCTGTTAACCTGATGTAACGCTAACTTTCCTCTTTGTTTAGGTGGTCAGTTCTCGTCAATGGCCTCTTATCTCTAAATATAGAGCATCAGTTCACACCCAATCTGCCAGACTAGAAATGATGTCCTCCTTGTTTAAGCCACGGGGTACTGATGATGATGGCCTCATTCGGTAAGAGATATCTTAGTATGTGGATTTGTGTAGTATGTATGTTAAGTGCCATGACTTCTGAATACTTAGTTTATCTTCATATTTGGGATTTTCAGGGAATCACTGATTGACTTCTACACTAGCTCTGGAAAGCGAAAACCAGACCACGTCATTATTTTCAGGTTTGAAGTTTTGGTGTTATTATTTGCTTATATCACTAATTCTTTTTTATAGAAACTAAAAAATATTGAGAAGTATGGCACATTCTTTTCTGGAATGAATTATTGATACTTTCATAACCACTGTGGCGTAAATCTAACCATTTGCTGGTTTTAGGGATGGAGTCAGCGAAAGTCAGTTTACCCAGGTCATCAACATTGAACTGGATCAGATAATTGAGGTAATGCATTTGTTTGATTTGTGATTTGTCCTTGCACATTTGCTTAGTTCGCAACGAGTTCTTGTACTCACGACAAGGTAAATAGTCCTGATTGCACATCCTTCTAATTAATGCAGGCATGTAAGTTTCTCGACGAGAAGTGGTCACCCAAGTTCACTGTGATTGTTGCTCAAAAGAACCACCACACCAAGTTTTTTCAGACCGGATCACCAGACAATGTTCCTCCTGGTAATGTTTATTTGTAACGAATTTGCAAAGTGACTTACCATTTCATGTGACTTGGCAGTGTCCTGTAAGATGTGGTGACAATATGTGTTATTCTGCAGGTACTGTCGTGGACAATAAAGTTTGCCATCCTAAGAACTTTGACTTCTACATGTGTGCACATGCTGGGATGATTGTAAGTTGTCTGATCTCTGAATGAGCAAAATGCTGTTAGTTATCTCTGAATCCTAGATCATTTAAGTGCTAAATAAAAAATCGTATGTCGTTGCTGCTCATATCAGGGAACAACAAGGCCGACCCATTATCATGTTCTGCACGATGAGATAGGTTTCTCTGCTGACGAAATGCAGGAGTTTGTTCATTCGCTCTCTTATGTGTAAGTAGTAAACACGCCCCGTTCGCTTGCTCTACCAGCGCTTATGAGCCAGCCATACAGCAGTACTTTTCTCTCACAACAAATCAGCACCGGCGCTTATCTCTGAATGTTCTGGTTGCTGCATTTCACTGTGACTAGTTGCTGGCTGTAGTCCCGTTGCTTATACTGTTGCCGTGTCCTGCTTTGCAGGTATCAAAGGAGCACAACAGCCATCTCAGTAGGTAGGCCACACAGTCGCAGTTTATGATCGGTGAATCTGAAGCATTGTTTGCAGCACAGCAAATTTACTCTGTGCGCGCGCTTTGTGTTGCAGTTGCTCCAATCTGCTACGCCCACCTTGCTGCAGCCCAGGTGGGCACGTTCCTGAAATTCGAGGAGATGTCAGATGCGTCCTCCAGCCAGGGAGGGCATACCTCGGCCGGCAGTGCTCCTGTGCTGGAGCTGCCTCGTCTGCATGAGAAAGTGAGGAGCTCCATGTTCTTCTGCTGACGTGCTGATCCAGGATGGAGGAGCGTTTGAATTTATTTTGGTTAGCGATAGTGATCTGTGTGTATGTGGCATGCAAACTAGCTTGGAACCTTTAAGGCTCGCTTGTTGCGCCAACCTGACTTAGCCTCCTGAATCTGGAGCCTTGTGTTAGAACCGGTCAGTCCTTTTGTCTGCGGTGTTGCTATCAGCAGCTTAGGTACGTCCTACCGAACTCCTCTCTAGTAAAGTTGTGTGTAATGAACCTTCACTTGATGCTAGCTAAGCTCCCCCTATGGCCTATGGATCGATCATGTTTCTTGCTTGGTTATTATTTGGTTGTGTTGGGGGACAAGACAAATCCTCCTCAGACAGCCAGTTATCTATACTTGAGAGGTTTGGTTCCAACAGTAGGCTGTAGATAGAATGAAATAAAGCGGGAGATACTCCAAGATGTTTTGAAAGCTTAGAAATGTTACATGAATCTGACATTACGGAGCCAAGGGCAGATAGATTCAAAAGGCACCTTGGCTCGTGGCTGGCACCAGCCAACCAAGATGTTTTGAAATGTTACTTGCATGCATCGGCATCACACACACACACACACTGGACTAGATAATAGCCCTTGACCAACAGAACAATGTGAAAAGCAGCAACCACTCCCCTTGGAATCCAAAGCAAATCAAACAATCATCAGCATTCAATCAAAACTACTAATTGCGCCTATATCTACTCTCAAGCACCAACACAACCTCCCAGTCGCAGTGATGCGCTATGTTATGCACAAGCAAAGAAGAACCAAATCAATCAATCAATCAATCCTTGGTAGACAAGTGGTACGTCATGGATCCTTGAGTAGCTCCATGATCCAGTCCCTGACCCTGAGGAAGCATTTCAAGGACAGCCTCTCGTACACCATCTCGTACATCCGGAGGTTCATGTAGGCGAAGCTCATGTAGGTGTGGATGCATTCTTGGTGCCTGTGGTAGAGCGCCGGGATGGCCAGAGCAGCCACGATGCCTGTTTGATTTTGATTTTGACATGGTCAGTTGTTGATATCGATCGATCGATTCAGACATGAATCCGCAAGACAATCTGGGAGCAGGGTGCAGACATGAATATAATCCGCAAGACAACAACAACCAAAAAAAAAAAAGGCTCAGCTCACTTGCGTAGCAGACGGTTGGGAAATCTGGGAGCAGGGTGCCGACGATGGACACGCTCCACAGGCAGAGGAAGGCCCGGTAGAAGAGCAGCGAGTCCCTGCCCAGCGCCATGTCCCGGAAGGCGTCGGAGGCGGCGTCGAGAGCAGAGCGCAGCAGCGCCGCCGCCTCGTCCACGGCCTGCTGCGGAACACGCAGCTCCGGGACGGGAGGCTGCGGCCTGTTGAGGAGGCGCGCCGCCTTGGCCCACAGGAAGAGCACGGTGAGCAGGAGGAGCAGCACGTTGGAGGCGAGGGACAGCAAGGTGTAGCCGCCGCCGCCGTAGAAGAGCAGCCAGGAGGAGACGGTGGCCGCCAGCAGGCAGGCGCTCACGTCGGCGCGGCCCCGGCGCCACAACAGCACGTCCCACACTGCGATCCGAATCCGATTCAGATCATCTTCAATCCAAGTAATTGGACTGACAGAAAGGGAAGGGCGAGAAAGAGAGAGAGAGAGAGTACCGAATCCTCCGACGGCACATGTCCCGGCGCCGCCGCCGCCAACACCGGCGGTGGCGATTCGAGCATCCATCATGTAAAGGGAAGGGAAGAGGCGCAGGCAACCCAAGCAGCGACGGCGATGGATCGGATGCCAAAGCCAAATTAAACTGGATGCAATGGAAATGGAATTCGACCAAAGCAAGCAAAGCAGCAACCAACAGCTAGGTAGAGGTAGAGCGAACAGGATCAATCCCAATCAAATCAAACAGAGATGAACCGAATGAAGAATCAGTCCATGGCTGATGCGAGAACGGAACCAAACCTGCTTTCTTTACTTTCCCAACTGAAAAAACAGATATGATGAGCTGGAATTGACGTGGCGTGGGTCCCACTACCACTCCACTAACAGGAAGAGGAAGCAACAGGCACCGGCCTAGGCCACCACCCCCAATCAGCCATCCACCACCACCCTTTTTTCTTCCTTCCACTTCCAGCCTCCACCACACCCTCTGGCCACCAAAAACTAAAAGGCAACGTATCATATGCAAACCAACCCCTCCGTGAAAACCTGTGCAAACCAGATCAAAATAGTCGTCTAAATTCACTAAAAAAATCACACACATAGATGATACGATGATACACAACCTTGTAAAATATCTTGTCCAAACTCAACTTCGTTTGTGAGATATAAAAATAACAAATTTCAAGACTGAAAGCTGTCCAGATGATTTGTTAGAAATTTATTATTTTTATATCTCACAAACGAAGTCGAATTTGGACAAGATATTTTACAAGGTTGTGTAACATCACATCATCTACATGTGTGATTTTTTTGATGAATTTAGCACACCTTTTTACTGTGGTTTGCACGGGTTTTCACGGAAAGTTAGTTTGCACAGGATATGTTCCCAAACTAAAAATCATATCATAACATTAAGTCAGGATTCCGGTGGCAATTATGTTTTTTTATAATAACTAGTGGGAATGCACGTGCGACACGCACGTGTCTTAAAAAGTTTTTTCCTTCACAGGAGAAGTGTTAAATTCATGACTATCACATTTTATAAACACAAAAACATACGTTTTCTCAAGATTATAAATTCAACTCCTAAATTTTATTTTTATGAAAAAAATGTATCTTGTAATTAAAACTTTGAACCTAAATTTGAATACAGCATCACTGGACTCATGGAATGTTAACATACATTCAGCCTATGTTATGCCCTTATTTTCTTTTGTTATAAATCAAAAGTTAAGATTAGTCAAGCAACCTAATAGTCTATACGAGCCTGTTATCATGGATCTACAAAACTGAGAATAACTGTGTGTGTAAGGAAAATAGAGAGTTTCAGACTAAAACTTTTAAAGTGTATTCTAAAAAATACTTTTAAAGCATGATGATTCACTATGAAACATTTGGCTGGACTACCATGAAGTATATGGATGATAGACATAAATCACCTTGAAACTTGGTTGGAATCAAGTTTGCAATAATTAAATCCGGTGATCAAAGAATCTGAATTCTCATCTTCCACAGCATTCACTAAAGTTTCATACTTCTTCAAACGAAGTAGTAGCTTTGAATTGTCATCTGAAATATAAGCACACAAACACAACATCGATGGAAAATGAGAAATTTGGCACAGTGTCCACTTACTGTCTCTGATCCAAAATGCAATTGCCTCCAAACACATTTTCCTCCTTGAGCCCTATGCACTTAATACAAATCCAGGGGAATGATGAGTGATGTGATGCAATGAATTGAAATTGGCATTATAGAGCGTTTTGTATTTGTGTACCATTATCGGATTTAGTATAGATCACATTACATGATCATGATTTTGAACGGGGATAGTTTATATAACAATAATTTAATTTGAAATACCTAGATGAAAAAAGCAGTTTCAAGGGGATTTTATTTCAGAAATACTTTAATGCTTCTAGTAGTTTTTTCCTTTCGTCAATCACAGAAATACAGGGCCGGGACCATGACCAGAAGGAGCAAAATCCATATTGTACATGGGTTCCTAATTAAGCAAAATAGATACAGAAATTTAGGATGAAATCGGTTGAACTGATATTGATATTTGATATATAATAAATAAATAAATAAATAAATAAATAAGAATCGAATTCGATTGAGGTTGCATGGATGGAGTAGTGAAATTGATGAAATATATATATAAAAAAAACAAAGCAGTGACTACAAAGGACGTACTCTGGCTTTGTGAGCGTGCATGAATGCACTCGCTGGCTTGGGTACGTGCGGTAATCTCCATCGACTTGCACCTCCACGGCTCCAATTCCTGCGCCTGCGATGGCACGCAGAGTATTAATCAAGCCAAGTGTTGATAGCATAGAGTAACGATGGCGACGGTTGATGATGTATGTGAAGATGGCGGAACTGGAGAACGTCACAGGATCGAGAGAGAGCATCGACCATCATCCTGGACTTCTTGAGGAGATCGAGTCCATGGTAGAGTACGTCGAGGAAGGCATCGCAGATGTTCTTCTTGGCCTGCTGGACCTTCTTGCGGGGGACGAAGGCGGCGGCGGGATCGGTGCCGTCCTTGTGGATCGTAGCAAGTTGACGATCTCCTTCCACACTTTGGACGCCGCCCGGCCAGGGGCTTGTGGGTGGAATGCCGATGCATACCATCGCCAACTGAGACTCACCGGCCACCGGCGAATGCCGAGGCTGCGCGCGAATTCTGCCTCCGCCTTCGCCTAGACAAGCCGCGGCCAGCGCTGACGACGATCGAGCGGACAAATCGCCGCACGCTCGAAACTCCGGAGTTGTGCCGCCCGTACTGCGCTCTGAGCGGTCCAGAAGCAGCGCCCCATGTAGCCGTGGCGGTTAGTGTATTGAATTCTCGTCTGTATACGAGTAGGAAGGAAAAAGGAAGACGTCCATTCGCCGCTGGTCGTTGGAATCCCAGAAGAAGCAGCGCCCCCACGGTGCGCCTCCAAGCAGATCGATGTGGCCTTTTGATTGATGATCGAATGGTGGGTACGTACAGGGTAGGGTCGCAGCGCGTAAGAAAATTACGGAGCAGCGGGAAGATCGACAATAGCGGAGCGTGTTTTGTCACATAAGTATCGTCCTTTTGGTCGTCGGGGTCACCTGTCAGAGGGTGGGAATCGTAGGTGGGTAAGAGACTTTTCTGGTGACGGACAATTTCTAATTCCTACGCTCTTTTAATAGATAGATAGATAGATAAGGACGCGGCTGTGACGTTGGTCTGCCATTATTGGCACACTAGAATTGTTTGCAACTTGGCACTATTGCCTCTCCACTTATCACCTACCGCAATCGCAATCACTCAATCAGTATCGAGTTTAATCCGTGTCCCTGCTAGTTACGCTCCAGCCTGTGAGAAAAAGCTCGCAACTTCCACCGTCTTCATCAGAAAATTTTCTCGTCGACGAGCTGACGAGCAAAAAAATTTTCTCGTAAGAACATATGGAGCTCGCCGTGGGCGCCTCGGATAGCGCCATGAAGTCCCTCCTTGGCAAGCTTGGCAGCCTGCTTGCCCAGGAGTATACCTTGATCAGCGGCGTCCGCAGCGAGATCCAGTACATCAAGGACGAGCTGGCCAGCATGCACGCGTTCCTCCGCAACCTGGGCTACGCCGCCCGCGAGCACCACGACGAGCAGACCAAGGACTGGATGGAGCAGGTGCGCGACGTCGCGTATGACATCGAGGACTGCATCGACGACTTCGCGCATCGCCTGGGCGCGCAGCCGCGCGGAGAGGGCCTCCTAGCCGACCTCCGCCGCGCGTGGTACGCCATGGCCACGCTCTGGGCGCGCCGCGGCATCGCCGCCCAGATCGTCGACCTCAGGAACAGGGCGCAAGGCG
>DXKC01012280.1:0-17171 GCA_031170775.1 Cymbopogon citratus
TAATCAAAAAATCCTTTGAAAATGATTATGAAAATGCTAACACACAAGCACATTGGAGATGTACACTTGGTGGTGTTAGCACATTTGCAAAGGTGGTAGAGTTTGTAGGGTTGAGTTGGATTTGGTAACCGCTCACCCTCCCGCCGAGCTTGCGAGGAGGGATTCGACGCTTTTGAGAGAATGAAGTGGCTATTTTCTAATGCGCCGGATGCAATTATTGAAGAAAATATGCTATGCCTCGGTTACAAGGTGGTATACTTGTTGGATAGCATGTTAGAGAAGGCTGCGTCGGCTTGGGCTTGAGAATTGCTGAATTCTAAGCGCCGGACGCTGAACCAGGAGCGTCGGACGCCGTGTGGCGCGTCCGGCGCGTGTTGGAGCTAAGGCTCGCGTGATGCTGAATTGGGCGGACGCTCTGGTCGTTTTTATGCGTCCGGCGCGTGGCGTCGGAGCGTCCGGAGCTAGGGCGGTTCTGACAAAAGTTTGTGGGTCTCAGTGGTGATGTGGCCCGATCTCTGTGAACACGGCGGACGCCGGCGTCGGACGCGTCCGGCGCGGCTCCGGATGCTTAACGGAGAGGTTGTTTCTCGGGGTGGCCGGCGAACGCTTCTGGTGGTCTGGCGTCGGACGCCAGCCGGATGCTCCAACGGTCATTAACACTGTTCGCGCGTGGTTTGAAGTTGAACGCGGCGGACGCATCAGGCGCTCGGCGTCTGGCGCGTCCGACGGTTCTGTTTGTTGACTGGCTCGGCCCGAGGGTCGGCTCGCGCGTGTTGCACGTGCTGGACGCATCCGGCGCCCCCACAACGGCTAGTTTTTGAGGGTAATGGCTTGGTGGCTCAAAGGTGTCTATAAATAGGACTTAGCCGGCTCTTGGCCACTTCTCTTGGCACTTTGACATACTTGACATCCTTGTGAGCTAAAAGCAAAGCCCTCCTACTCATCTCTCTCGCTTGATTGCTAATCTTGAGTGAGATTGAGTGAATCCAATGTGCATTGCATGTGGTGATACATCTAGTGGCACTTGTGGATCGTTCGGCTGGTGGATTTCTTGTTACTCTTGGAGAGTACCACTCCTAGCCGGCTTGGAGGATTGTTGGAGGCGTTGGGAAGAGTTGGTGATTGTTCTTGCCCACCTCCGGTGTGATTGTAAGAGGTTTTTGAGCTTTCCTCGGCGGGATGCCAAAAGCTACTCTAGTGGATTGCGCGTGTCGTTGAGTACCTCACTTGAGAGTGGTGTCTTTCGGTTCTCTTGCGGGGGATTGCCTTGCGGGGCAAGTGACTTGAGGGTCACACCGAGGAACCATCTAGGTGGTGGTCGACACAACTGGTGACATAGCTTGTTGGTGCACAAGTGAACACCGGATGAACAAAAATAATTATGTCATCATTTGTCTCTTGGTGATTGGCTACATCGATATCTACTCTTCACCGGTGGTATAACAACTTCTATCCTCTCTTGTAATTTCTTTAGTAAAGTAACTTTTTAGCTTGTGTAGCTTGTTAGGGGTAGTGTAGCTTGCTCACTAGAGTAGAAAGTAGTGACTTAGCCCTTGTGTGAACTAGAGACTATAGTCATACTAGAATTATGGATAGAAGGTTTGCAACACCTTGTAGGCTAAGCAAAACTCGCTTTACGCCATTTGTTATACTAATCAAAGTTTCTTAGTGGTTTTATAGAAAATTTTTATAGGCTATTCACCCCCTCTAGCCATCTAGACCTTACACCCACTCAGATCGTTACCCAGCGACCCAGGCTAATAAAAAATAAAAAAACAAACGATATCCTCACCATCCGCATCTTGACAGAGGATGAGAGGCCGTCGCTCCCCTACAGACTGCGGTCTTCTTTCTGCGCCACCTCCCCCAACACCGCCGATGCCACTGCTCTTCCCCTCATGCCGCGAGTAGGGCGGCCATCCCTTGCGCCGCTCGTAGGCCGCCCGTCGTCTAGGGAGCTCGGGTGCCCAGCCACCCGTGGGGCTGCAGTCCACCTGCTGGGTCTCACGCTATAGTCCGCCCCCAACGCCTTCCCTTTCACCTGGACCCAAGGAGCAGCTACATTTGAGGTATTCTCCTCTTATTCGGTCTCTACTACGCTGTGTTCATGGAATCCTCAATCCCCCGTAGCCAAGTCATTGAAACCCTAAACCCTATCTCCAGATCTGCTTGTGGATGTATGTGACGGATGCTGGGTGGAGGAGAAGCCTATGATGGAGGCTAGGTGGAGGAGAAACATAGCAAAGGCAAAGGAGACGGAGCTACCTTTTAGCATCGACTCAGATTCTGCTACTTCCACCTCAAAGGGTAAGCATTGTTTCTTTCTCATTTCTATTGAGTAAGTAAAATGCACAATTTTTATGATCTGCGCGCAGCATGTTTGAGGTATTGATGGAACTGAACTAGGGTTTCAGCACTATGTTTTGATGGTTACACAGATTGTGTATCTTATTATCATGGAAAAGCAGCTAGCTTTGGTTCAATCTTTTTTAATCTTAATAGATGAAGTCATAATTTTTTAGCTTCACTAGTGCACTATAATAACAATGATCTGCTTGGTTAAATTTGATATTTGTGTGCTCTGATTGAGGTGATCTATGGAGAGCCTTTTTTCTTTGTGTGTTTGTCCTATTTTTATAAAACACTAGCATGAAAACAATGGGATGCCTAATAATTTTAATCCTTAAAATATAGCTGGTTAATATGTCAGAGTACAATTGGATGTACAGTGGCTGGCAGCGTGGTAAAGCGCCGTCTAATGAATGGAATAATCAAACCATTCAACTCTTGAACACATTTGAGGTAGCTACAAATGGCACCATCGAGTGTCCTTGTGCCATATGTCGAAACTATTTTGGTCTCAAAAGGGATGCTGTAGAGATACACTTGTGCAAGCATGGTTACAGGGAAGACTATGAAACATGGATGTAGCATGTGGGGAGTGATATTAGGCATGATGAAGGTGATAGCACAGCAAATGGGGAGGGTTTTGATGAGGTTGATCGAATGGATCAAATGCTGATTGACCTAGCTGGGGATAATCCACCTATAGTAGATGAGCAACCAACACCATTTGCCAAAGCTTTTTATAGGATGGCTGATAGTGCGCAAGAGTTGGTGCACGAGAATACCACACACTCTAGGTTATCTGCTGTTGCTCGCTTGCTTGCCATCAAGTCACGACACAACATGTCAATTGCAGAATATGAGATGATATCGTAGGCTTAATACATAAACTTCTTCCTCCAGATTCTAATTTGCCCAATGACTTCTACCAATCAAAGAAACTCTTAGACAGTCTTGGTATGCCATATGTGAAAATTGATGTTTGTTATAACAATTGCATGCTCTTCTACATAGATGATGCAACAAAGGAGAAATGTGATATTTGTGGTGAGAACCGGTATGAGGAAGGTCGCCAAACAAAGGTTCCACGCAAAGTTTTGCGGTACCTACCCATCACAGAGAGGCTGCAAAGGTTGTATGCACATGTGGATATAGCCAAGCTAATGCGGTCACCTAGTCCATCAACAGCTGGTAAGATAGTGCACCCTTGTGATGGAGAAGGTTGGCAGCAATTTGATCGAGACTTTCCAGAGTTCGCAAAGGATAGTAGAAATGTGATGTTTGCTCTAGCAACTGATGGTTTCGCGCCATTTAGTGTAAATGCTGCCCCGTACTCATGTTGGCCAGTCTTTGTGACACCATTAAATCTACCTCCTAGCACACTCTTAAGGCCAGAGTATATATTTCTTGCCCTTATTGTTCCTGCCCTTAAGCATCCTGGTAAAAAGTTGAACGTTCTAATGCAGCCCGTAGTTGATGAACTTCTAACACTCTGGGATGGGGTTGACACAGTCGATGCTTCGATAAAGCATAGCTTCAAAATGAAGGCAGCATACCTTTGGTCTGTACATGACTTCATGGCATATGGGGACTTCGCTGGATGGAGCACCCATGGTAGATTGGCATGCCCATATGGATATGGCTGCATGGGTTTCCTACTAAAGAATGGTCATAAGCCTTGTTGGTTTGACCTTCATAGGCGCTTCCTGCCTGAAGACCATGCATTTAGGAAACAAGCTAATGCATTTCATAAGAGCACAAGGGTGTTGGATGAGCCATCTAGGAGGTTGACAGGGGAGGAACTCCAGGCCAATGCGACTAGGCTTGCAGGTGACACGTCTTTTGGTAAACTACACAATTGGACACATGTACTTTGCTTTAGGTAGCTTCCATATTTCTCCAAGTTACTTATTCCACATAATATTGATGTTATGCATAATGAAAAGAATGTGAGTGAAGCCATATGGAACACATGCTTTGACATAGCTAGTAAGACCAAAGATAATGTCAAAGCTAGGCTAGATTTACCTATGGTATGTAACCGGCCTTCGTTGCATTTGGTCAAAAAGAGCAATGGGAACTGGGACAAGCCTAGAGCTCCATTCTGCATTGCCAAAGAGGACAAGCCAATCATTCTCCAATGGTTCAAAGAATTGAAGTTCCCTGATGCATACGCAACCAACATTAGGAGTGGTGTGGACTTGCAACATAAGAGGATTCTTGGCCTAAGAAGTCATGGCTACCACATCTTTATTGAAAGATTGCTTCCTGTAGTGTTCCGTGGGTTTCTACCAGATAATGTATGGTGATCTTTGGCTGAGCTTAGTTACTTCTATCGACAATTGTGTGCCAAAGAACTTAGTAAAGATGTTGTTCGCTCTTTAGAAGAGAATGTTGCAATTCTTCTTTGCAAATTAGAGAAGATATTCCCTCCTGGATTCTTCAATGTTATGGAACATCTGATCATCCATCTACCTTATTAGGCACGATTGGGAGGGCTAGTTCTAGCCCACTGGATGTATCCATATGAGAGGTAAATCTGAAAATTATCAACATATCAACTAAGGCTCATTAGTTTTTTATTTGTAATCTATTCCTCTTATTTCATAGGTTTATCACCAAAATTAAGAAGAAAGTAAGAAATAAGGCACGTGTTGAGGCTGCCATTGCTAAGGCAGTTCTAGTTGAAGAGGCTACAAATTTTCTTAGCCTATATTTCAAATCCACTGCACCTTCTATTAGAAACAAGATGCCACGATACGATGATGGTTCATCTATATTTCAAGGTACATCTGACCATGAAATTTTTAAATGCCCGGGTCGATGCATCAGCCCAGGGGGTATCCATAGCCTCTCAAATGAGGAGTATAAGGTTGCTTTCTTGTACATACTAACAAACATACCTGAAATGGATGATTTCTTCATGTAAGTTATACAAATTACTTGAGTGGTGTTTTCCCAAATAACTTGAACCTTTCATGTGAGTTGAGTATTGTTTCTACATGTAGACAATTTGACAAAGAGGAGTGGAAGAGCCGATCTGATCCCACTGAACAGCAACATCATGATTTAAGGTTAAATGGTATGGTTTATCACTAGGATACAATGTATCCTATATGCCTTATTTTGATATTAAATCTGATCTTGGTGTATTCTGCAACTGTTTTCTGTTTTATAATCTGCACTTGGTGTTATGTAATCTGAACTTGGTGATGTTAATCTGAACTTGGTGTTATGTATCCTGCAACTGTTTTTTGTTTTATAATCTGCACTTGGTGTTATGTAATCTAAACTTGGTGATGTTAATCTGAACTTGGTGTTATGTATTCTGTAGCTATTGATGCCTTATTTTGATGTTTTACTTTTAGTATTACATATATTTATTCATTTCTATTTGTTGATATTTACTGTTAAATACAATATTCTAACTCATCGTTCCTATGCAGATGGCTCGTGGGATTTGTCATGCACGTAGAAGTCACCTTCCTAGGGGGCATGGCTCCCAAACGAGTGCTTCTCAAGGTGCAGCCACCCAAACATGTGCATCTCAAGGAAACAGGCACTATTGATGGCTCCTCACAAAGGACTAGACCTGCTGCCCCTCCAGAAGTAGAGCCTCCTAAAAAACGAGGAAGGAAGCCATGGACTAGAACCAAACTAAAACCACTTCCAAAAACTGGTCGGGTGGTTCTTAAACCAAGTGGTGACTCATGAGTAAATTATCAACTAATTCGTACTGTTAGCTTCCATTTTTAATAATTATTTATGAAAGCATCTTTCATTTATGTACAGTCAATTTGCTTATGCCGACTACACCGACCGTGGCTGCAAGCCCCCTTACAAATACACTACTAGCTTGGTGTCCTTCTCAAGAGAGAGTACCCTGGAAAGCTTTAAGATAAGGCTGAGGATGGTTTACTGATCAGAGAGGGGCCAACTCTAGACTGGAATGATTATTTTCTTGGTCCTGTGGGTAAAGATAACATGACAAATGGGGAACGTGTGCTCCATGTATTTTGGGTAAGAGACATTGTAGATACGAACTTGAATTTCTTAACCAGTCTTCACAATTCATGTTTCTTTTGTCAAAGAAATGTATAAAATTTTAATGTGGAGTTATTCACCTGCAGGAATTATTTGAAGTTGAAGAAGATGATCAAGCAGAGGCGGATCGTGTTCTTGAGACCTATTTGAAAAAAAGGTGTGGGACATTATGTATCGAGCCCGTGTGGATTGTGTGAAGGCATACTCCAGAAAAAGGTGAAAGTTTAGATGATACACTAGCCTGCACAATGGAGCTGGAATATGAGGAATACAAGTTGGGCAGGTTGGACTGGTTCACTAATGATGTGTGGCCCGTTCTTTGTGCCTATTGGTGCTCAGAGGAGTACAAGGCAAAATGGAAGATAGGACAGGAATGCCGCTTCAGTTCTGATGATATTGCTCAAAACCATGGAGGGTCTAGAAATTTCACTGAGACACAACAAGTTCTGGTACGTCACATTAGCATTATGACTCTAACTTTAGCCTGCTCAATTCCTTGGATATCAGTTTTGGATGCTTAATACTAAAACATGTATATTTACAGGGACTTAAGTTTGGACCACATAAGGCAACCCCTATTAATGCATTTGCTGCGATGAAAGCTGGCATGAGAAGTATTGATAGCAGTGGTAATATTGGTCCAATCAACAGCAGCAAAGCACAAGAACGCATGGTATGTAAATCTAAGTCTGGTAATGATGACACCAATCATTTTCAGTTCAAAGTTATCACACCCTAGTGAATCCTAAATGTTGTTCCTAGCAAAGCACGTTGTCAAATTCACTTGTTCTGTAGATTGGCAGAAAATATGTGTTTTCCTACAGCCCTAAGTTGACTTCACAATTCAATACTACTTAACTACTTTTGGAATTGATTGTAGGATGACTATATAGCAAGGATTAAGAGGGCTACACAGGAGCATGAAGAGGATGGGGAACATGAAGAACATGAGGATATGGAAGAGGTGGAACAAGGGCAAGGGCCAGAACATGAGCAAGAGTTGAATGCAAAGGTGTTGTATGACGTGTCAGGTTCTCTGACCACCCATGGGTGCTTTGCTATAGGATATGGTGCTGTTAGGGTAGCTGATGCCAGAGCAGCTGTGAAGGAGAGTAAGGCAAGTCAATCAACTCCAGTTTTGGCCCGACAAAATGCAGAACTATGACGAGAAAATGCAAGGCTACAAAAAGAGGCATCCTTACGATTTGCATCGGCACCAGGAGCGCAAGGAATTGTGAGTACAGCTAGCTCAACTTCCCCATTTTCCTTATATTTGGCAACTATGACTATAATGATAGCCTTCCTAAGCTTGCAGATTAGCTTCCCCCATTTTCATTATATTTGAGCAAATATATGACTATAATTTTGATGTGGTATTCAGAATGGCAACATGCAGTCCACCAGTGAGGAAGTGGCCTCATCTTGATTATTGCATAGCTACTGGACTTAAATTGAACTAATTGAGTAATAATGGTAAGGTAGATATTTGCATTTGGTTCAGTTCCCATGAATGGTACTCTTCAATTGTAAGCAATAATCCATCACATTATTGGTGTCTTGCTTAACCATTGTGTTTTCACTATCCTTTATTGATGACAACTTTTTAATCATTGACCTCCAAATATAGTCAGTATGCTCTAGCTAACTAATATTTTCAGTTTGCTTAACCATTGTGCTTTCACTGTCCTTGATGACAACTTTTAAATAATATGTATCAACCTAACTAATATTTCTCTTCATAAATATAGGCCACTGATTCTTCTCATGTTGGCTCGAAATCAACCAATGATGGCAATGTCGTGGATGGCCACGAAGAAAATTTCAATGACACATACATAGCGCCATGGGAATGGGAACCGGAATAGTGGACACTATGCTTGAAGGTAGGATGTGTTTGTCGTAGTGGCTGTTGCTAGTTGCCACTTCTAACCTTTAGATGGTAAAGGTGCAACTAAGAAGTTGATGCAAGCTTTTGGGAAAGACATCAACTAGTGGATGCTTTTGTGCCCTATGGACATCTTAATTATGTAGTTGTAGATGTGAAACTATAGACGTCTTAGCTATGTAGCTGTGGATGTTGGACTTGTGGCAATCTTAATTTGTGGCTGTTGATGCCATATGTGGGCATCTAATCTATGTATTGCATGTGGATCATGAGAAATGATGCAATGTATATATTTGTGGACACCTAATTCTGTTTGTGCATGTACTGGATGTGTTTGTGGATTAATATCATGTTTGTGCATGTACTGTTATCATGATTTTTTCATGGAAATTAATGAACTTCGTATGTTTTCCTGTTGGTATGCTGTAATTTACTGTTGGTGCTAAAAGCGACAAGTTAATTCACATATTTCTGTCAGTTATTTTTTCTGTTGGTATGAACTCTTATTTTCTGTCCATGCAAAGCCAACAGGAAAACGTATTTTCTGTCGGGGAAACATTTTTTCTGTCGTAGAACACCGACACGAAAATAACTTCTAAAACTGTCGGAAGTAAATATTACTGCCGGGACACACCCGACAGAAAAAAAATACCAAACCGACAAAAAAAATAAAACCGACAGAAAATTAGAATTTTACTGTCGACCTAGTCATGTCGGAATTTTCCTGTCGATAAACCGATAAAAAAATTAGTTGACCTTTTTTCTGTCGGTTTTTTTTAGATTTTTCTGTCGGGTTTTCACCGATAGAAAATTTTCTTTTTCCAGTAGTGGTTGGTGCCATGCCATGGCACGATGGTGCACTAACATGGGTTGAACCGTTGAAGACAGTTGCATTTCTATATTTGTGGAGTATCTCTCTTTCATCTTCTGCCGCCCTTGGCCCTCGTACTGATAGCCCTTTTGTTTTGGGCGTCACAAACTCACAGTGGTGTGCAAACCTGAACACTTTTAAGGAGCTCAGGGACACTATAAATTGTCACAGAGATCTCCCCTCTCCAATCAAACTCCAAACGAAGCTAAGGAGCTCAAGGACACTACTAGTGCTAGCACCAGACTACCAGAGCACACAGCTATATACTCCAGTGAGTACACCTCCACACATACTCGCGAGCTAAGATGGCCGGTCTCGTCAAGCCGTCGTGGTCGTCGTGCATTGCGATCATCGTCTTAGTCCTCGCCTCGTCAAGCGTCGTGACGTTCGGCGAGGCGAGGAGGCTGCTGGTGGCGGAGAAACATGCGGCCGAGGGAGCATGCGCCGGTGGTTGCCGTCCTCTAGTCCAAGGCCTCACGGCGACGGCGACGACGATCACCAGCAAGATGGCGACGACCGACGGGCGGCCCACGGCTCCCGGGCACAGCCCTGGCATCGGGAACAAGATTGCCGGCAACACTCGTTGAATATGCCTACATTTCAACTGGGTCGATCGAGGATCATCATCGTCATTTCTTCCTAATGAAACACGTGTCAACGGACACGTTATCGATCATCATCTGCATGCGTTCCTTCGTTACATGCAGCGCGGTGATCGGCAACAATGCAAAGATCGCTGGCAACGCCTGGCCCGTCCAGAAGCCTTGATTTGCTTGATGTACATGCATGTTTCTTTGTTTTTCCTTGTGACTGTACATGAGATAGTGCTTCATGGACGTGTAATTGTAATGCAACAATTTCCTTTTCGTTTCCCTTTTTTTTTGTGAATAAAGTTAATCATGTTTCGTAAAGGTCCCTGTACGTGTGTCTTTGTGTATAGGATATGCGGCCGCTTTCGACCAAATAGTTAATGTTGAAAGTCGCGTATTGAACATTTCTATCTTAATAAAAAATACACAAACCTTTTATGTGATCAAGAATTTGTTAATGTCGACAACATTGCATGGCACAGAGATGAAGTGTCCGACGCGGCCATATAATAGCATGGAACCAGGATTCTTAAAAATGTAACCGATTTGTGAACTGATCATAGATCAGTTGGCTGAGTTTCTTTTGTGGAACCTGCCCACCAGGGATCAAGTCCTCGACTTTGGCACTGGTGCTCGTATTTTCTTGGATTTATTCTAGAATTTTTCGGCGTTATGCTTTAAATGTTAAGCATCATTTCCGTCGACAACGAAGCGTCAGTGGTGACTACGGGAATCTCCAGATCAACCGATTGCTCAGTTCTTCAGAGATGCTCATAGGGGTAGGGTTGCTCAGTCCTTCAGAGGTGCTCATAGGTGTCATTTAAAAAAATGTAACCAATTTGCTTCCCTCTTGGAGCAACTCCAATAGCTTAGCTAAACTTAATAGCTAAATTCCGTTGTTTAGCTATTTGGTAAAATAGAAAACTTTAAAAAAAGGAAGAGGTTCATAATAGATTTGTTATTTTACAAAGTTAGGTAAATGGCCATGGCTCGCTATATAAGATTTCAGGAATAATATATTTACTATTTTACAAAACCATATAGCTCATATATTAGAGTTCAAGTTTTCCTCTAAAATTCCATAAGTAGCCTACCTAATATGGATAACACATCTGTTGAAGTTGCTATACAGCAGTGCTCCTGCTAAGGGCGTCTCCAACAATATGAGCTAGTTGTTAGCTCTAAGCTAAGTTCTTTAATAGTACTAACTTTTAACATGTATCTCATAACATGAATGACCCCACATGATATTCTCACATATTTTTAGAATGTGTGTATGAGCCTATTTCTTAGTCAAGAGATAGCTTCCTTATCTCTTCTATTAAAATATTAAAAATATGCTAAAAGTTAGCTTAAAAATCACCCACTGTGGGTGCTCTAATTATTTAAAAAAAAGCATGCAAGATATGTGTGCTGGTTGGAGCACGAGAAAAGGAATCTAGCAAACAGCCATTGAAAAATCAATCACATAACGTATATATATAGGTGCAGAGATGCCTAGGTTTAGATAGCTCGATATATTAGTCTATGTGCATGGCTGCATTGCCGCCATCCCTCTCCACCAAAGGATCCTTATCATGCATATTTATTCTCTCACCATACGTGCAACAACGATTTATTTATTATGAATACGATCACTGATCAAATGATATTTTTTCTTGCACAATAAGCTCAAGCTAGCGCTGGGTGCATAGAATTCTTCATGCACCTGGATATCAAGTTCACAGATCTATCAATGCACCTGGACATCACTTCATCCTGGTTCATAGAATATGTACTGCACATTGTTCAATGCTAAAACGACACTAAAAAGGAGACAAAGGAAGTAGCTAATAAAAGACCTGTGAGTGCCAAGAACACAACTTTGGATCTTATTACTCCATTATGCCTATATTAACAGTTACTAAAAAAAGTTATATTTTTTTTGCATACAAGGTCAGATAAAGAACTTTATATCAAAATTTTAGAGTTTAACGAGGTTTACACCTTTATAGTTGATAAGTTTTCTATTTAAAATTATTTACAGTGCCAAAAATCAAATCCAAAAATTAGAATTTTTGAATGATCTTGGATGTTGATATTCTCTATAAAAAAGTTGCAGTCAATATCAATGCGGTCTATAACTTTGTAGTTGATAATTTTTTTGACTTAAAGTCATTTAGAGTCTTAAATATTTATTTTATTTTATTAGATTTTGAAATTCAAAATTTATAATTTTCAAACAACTTTGATATAGATCATGTCAACATCAGCTGAAATTTATATGTTTTTTGAAACTTCAAATCTAAGAAAACAAAATAAACATTTAGGACTACCTATACTTCAAATAAAAATTGACAACGAGTGATAACCGCAACTTTTGTGTAGACCTTGTCAAGTCGTTAGAAGTTTTAAATCTTGAATTTTAAAATCTGAGAACCTAAAAATACTTTTTGTACTCTATACATTTTAAAGAAAGAACTTGGTAGCTATAGATTTTTTGACCTCACTGAGCTATATAATTTTGATGTAAAGTTTGTTGTGAAATAGGCAAGGCAAACCCCACAATGGTGGCTTTTAACTTCTGTCTTCCCTCCACTCCTCGAAACTATTATTTTAATAATTATAGTGTTTAAAAGTTAATTACTATGATCAAAGAGTGCCCTTTGCACCTGGCCCAAATGGTCGGGTTCAATGGTGTTTTCATTAAGAGATGCTGGCCTATATTCAAGGAAGATGTCTATAGAGACTTTTACGACTTCTATGAGAACAAGGTGAATATTTCCCCCATTAACAGTTCATATATTGTCCTAGTACCACCTATTTCACTCTTGAACTATTGTGTCAAAATGCTCACTGAATTGCTAGCAGAGAGGTTGCAGCTGATCATTTTGAATCTGATCCATAAAAATCAATATGGGTTCATCAGACATAGAACCATTCAAGATTGTTTAGCTTGGAGTTTTAAATATATCCATCAGTGTCAACAATCAAAATAAAAAATTGTCATTGTAAAGCTAGACATTTCCAAGGCCTTTAACACAGTTGAGCATTTGATGATGATGATGATGATGATGATGATGATGATGATGGGATTCCATGCTAAATGGCTTGATTGGGTCAAAACTATTCTATCTTCTAGATCTGCCTCAGTCCTAAAATCCTTCAAAACATTATCAATGGGCTAAAGGACAAAGGGATCTTGAAACTCTCCATCCCTCAACCAACAATTGACTTCCCCATAGTACAGTATGTTGGTGATATCCTGCTCATCATGTAAGCATATTCTAGGCAATTGTTTTGAAGGCCATCTTAAACACCTATGCCATATCCAGTGGGTTAAGAGTGAATTTCATCAAGTCTCTGATTCTGCCCATCAATAATTTTAATGAGAAAAATAAAGATGTTTGGTTGTCAAATTGGCACCTTTCCTTTTACTTATCTAGGTTTGCCCCAGGGACAACAAAGCCAAAAATGGAGGATTTTGTGCCCTTGCTGGACAGAGTGGAAAGAAAATTAATTGCCTGCTCTACTCTTCTTTCCTACTCGGTAGAGTGGAATATATTAACACTCCGTGACCACTCCCACTGTTAGTTATGCAATGTGTTTGTTCAAACTACACAAAGGGGTGATACATGATATTAATAGGATAAAAAAGTAGCGCCTCTGGAGGTGAAATTATGAGAGAGAAAAATGAGGAAATCTGGTTCCACTTGCCCAAAGGCCAAAAAAGAAATGTGGACTAGCTAGGTATCAAAAATTTACTTCTCTAGAATGATGCTTTGTTGATGAAACAACTTCATAAGTCTTATTCCAAGGAAAATATCCCTTGGGAGTAGCAGTTGTGGTTTAAGTACTATAATGGGAGAGTTCCTCATGCTCAAAGGGAGATAGGGTTTTCTGGTGGTAGGATATTTTCAAATTGAAAGAGCTATATGGCTTTATTACCACCTCTCAACCTCGTGATGGTTCAACCATTCTTTTCTGAAAAGATAATTGGGCGCTTGAGATTGTCTTGATGAGCTCTTCCCCAATATTGCTCAGTTTGCTAGGGATCCAGTCAAAGAGAGGTTTGTGAAGCTACTTGTCTGATAGACCTCTTCATTATTCCTATATCACAAGCTGATGCACAAGAACTGGATGACCTTAGGGAGTTGGTCTAGACCTTTTATCTGATTGATGAGCCAGATTAGAGAGAATATTTTGCTAAGCCAATGGCAAGTATGCTGCTACACTAAGCTCTATAAGATGGCCTTTCTATCTATGCCTACTCCTGCAAGCTTTTGTGCAGTTTGGAGATTGAGGTTACTCCTAGAGTAAAGTTTTTTGCCTGGTTAATACTTTTGGACAGACTGAATACTAAGCATATGCTCTCAAGGAGATACTTCCATGTGCAACCTAATTGTTTGTCCATTTTGTGCACTGATAGAGAAGATCAATGAGACAATCGATCATCTGTTCTTTGGTTGTGATTTCACTAAAAGATGTCGGAATAAACTGGGAATAGTTTGGGCATTAGAAGATGATATTCACAGAAGCAATATGATTACCAAATAACTAGTAGGCATTCCCTTTTTTATGGAGATCTTCTCATAGCGTCCTGGGAGCTTTGGAAACTTAGGAACATAATGGTCTTTGATGAGGTGGAGGGCACCTTCACAAGATGGCTAAGAAACTTCAAAGAAGAGGCTGCTTTGCAATCTTATAAGCTAGGTGATGATGATAGAAGATTAGCTTGCTTGTGGCTTGATGCCTTGTAATTCTCCTTTTGCCCCTCTTTCCTCTATCTAGATTAGCTTAGCTTTGCCATCTAGGCCTTCTCCTCCTCCTCTTCTTGCCCCTTCCTATGTAAGTATTTTCCTTTACTTCTCATCCTTTCAATGAAAAAGTTTTGAGACACCGTTGGGAAGGGAACTTCCCCACGGTTTTTGCTTCAAAAAAGAGTGATCTCTAACAAAGAAAACATGGATCGGGTGGTGTCCATTACCAAATGCTATCAGTGAATGATGTCTTCCTACAACAAATTTACCTCCTTCTATACTCTAAGTAGTATTGTAACAACCATTAAATGCATATGCTTCTAGATAAGTGAATACTATGATTTTTCTTGATGTTATGGAAAAAAGAAGACCAGTTAGCCGTCTATAGCAAGAGAATTCCATGACCTCAGTGTCGGTGCTTCGTCCCCCGGGGGGTCACACCAACTAGTAAATTTGTATTGCGTGCTCCCTAATCCGGATGGTGATGCAAGAAGGACACAAGATTTATCCTGGTTCGGGCGAAAGAAGGCCCTACGTCCAGCGGGGGAGAATAATCTTTGTTATCTTACACCGAAGTGCTTGTACAGGGGAGAATACAAGCGTGAACGCGTGAGAACGGGAGTTGGTCGTTGTGCTCAGCGTGCCCGATCAGACGTGGTGCGATGCCCTAGACTACCCCTTGGTGCCTCCTTTTATAGGGGAAGGAGGGACACAGGGTTACACAGTGGTATCTAGAATGTCCGTACGGTGACGTCGAGGTGGTGAGGCCCGGTCAAGTTGATGCTCCTGTAGCGACGTGGCCAGATGCGACGTTGCCGTACGCTGCATGCAAGGGGTGACGCCCTCGAGGCCTGGTGCCCATCCCTGCACGTGCGTCTCCTACGTTGTCATGTCAGGAGTTGGTGGGATCTTTGACTGATTGTCGCGCTCGAGGGGGAGGTCGAGCGTCTCGAGGCCCTTGACGGTATGGGTGTCCACGGGAAATACGGAGCAATTGTTGACTTCTGGCGTCTCGAGGGGGTGCCTAACGTGGTACAGCACTTGGAGTAGGTGAAACAGTGCCGTCTGATCCGCTCAAATCCCGGGTATGGGCGGTAAAAGGCGGATTTGACCGGTGTACCGCGCACTGTAACAGCCGCTGTAGCCACGTGTTGAGGTGAGGGCAAGTGGAGGCATTGAATGCGCCTGGGAGACCGTGTGGGGATGGACAGTCGAGGGGCTCGTTCGCTAGAATGAATCCCGTAATCGAGGGGGGCCTCGTTCGCCGGGATGTTTCCGTAATCGAGGGGTGCCTCGAGTTGAGACCCCAAGTGAGTCCGCCCGTGGGTCTTCTTGCTGTTTGGGCTGATGGCTCTCTGGGCCGTCGAGACCCGTTTGTGGGCCGGCTCATTGGACATATCTGGCGGTATGAGATTCTGTTGTGGTGGGTTTATCTCGAGGGGGGGATTTCAGAGAGGTTTATGTGGATGGATCAGCTTTCTTGATCCCTGGGTTAGGGTACCCCTTATCCAGGTACCCGACACTCAGAAAGCCAACAAATCAAGAAGAACAAAAAACTAATAAAAACAATGAAGCATACATATTTTCAAAACACAATAAAGACATAAACTCTCAAATGCCTGCATGCACATTTGCCTTCGTGAGTGTAGGCACACACATTCCGCCCCTATGCAATATAAAAATGCATTCTACCCCTATGAGGGTTTTCAGGAGATTGAGTCCATAGTCTTGAAATTGAGATCATCACAAGCATACAGCGTAGAACTAGCACAATTAAGTGCTTCGATTATTTCTTATTCATATGAACGTTGCTTCAAAGTTTTGAGCTAGCACATCAAGAATAAGAAACCAACATGGCCTCTCATGAGACGGCCATGAGATCAACATGTAGATGTAAGCATACTATTTTTAATTCTTACTATTACTCAGGGATAAAAAAAAAGGTACGGATATTTTCCGATTATATATTCGAGACCGAATTCTTTTAGAAGGCTTTTGCTCTTTTCCAAACAACGTGCGCGTTCACATGAACAGAACAGAGTTTTTTACTGCAGCCTTATAACCATGTGAAAATAACCTCGGATTGCGGTGAAAGTGACATGCGCCAGCCGCCAGCCATGGCGCGATGGAATCGCGATGGAATAGCATGGGTTGAAGACACTGGAATTTTCATTTCTTTATTTGTAAAATATCGCTATTTCATGCTCTGTCCGGCCGCCCCATCGTACTGGTAATAGCGCCTTTTTGTTTTGGGCGTCACAATGGTACCCTCTGCCCCTCGAGATTTATCTCCCTATAAATTGTCGCAGAGATCGCAACTCTCGAATCAAACTCCAACCCAAGGGAGCTCAAGGCCGACACTACTAGAGCTGCTAACACACACACACACACACACATATATATACACACACACGCGTGCTGAGATGGCCGGTCTCGTCAAGCCGTCGTGGGCGTGCATTGCGATCATCGTCTTCATCCTCACATCGTCGAGTGGCATGGCGTCCGCCGAGGCGAGGAGGCTTCTGCACTACTACAGAAAAGCTCTGTAGGGGCGGCTGGTAAGCATTTGTAGGGGCGGTTAGGCCAGCCACCCCTACTCAACCGATCCTACAAATAAAAGCAATGTAGGGGCGGTTTTCTGGAGCCGCCCTTACAAATGGATTTGTAGGGGCGGCTGGAAACACTAGCCGCCCCTA
>DXKC01012287.1:0-10365 GCA_031170775.1 Cymbopogon citratus
GACGGCGGACTCGCAGATGGCGCGGCCGTCGGGGAGGAGCAGGACGGGGATCTTGCCGTAGACGGGGTTGGCGGCGAGGAGCCTGTCGCTCTTGTTGGGCCCGAGCGGCTCGTCCAGGAGCTCGTACGGCACGCCGCGCAGCTCCAGGGCCAGCCGCGCCCGCGCCGTGAACGGGCTCACCTCCCCGCCCAGCACACGCATAATGGTCCCGGCCGTCATCGACGACGACGAGTCGACGAGATGCAGGATTTGATGAGAAGCTCGCGCGCTCTGCCTCAGCTTGATGCCGCCGGCTCGCCTGCACTGCAATTTAAACGAGTCGTGTCATTTGACCGGTCGGTGGATCGGTGCCGTGCTCGTGCGGGTTGGTGCCAGCTAACTGATTCCGGTGCGTTCGACTTTGGCTCGCGCGCGTGCTTACCAGTTTCCGACGCTGTATATATTCTCTATTCTCATCGCTCTCTTGTCATCTCTTCATTAATACAGTGCTAGCATATTTAATGTTTATGAAACCATGATGAAACTTCATTGAGACTGTACCTGCCTTTCTCGGGAAATTTCAATATTTAAGACTCAATTCGCGTGCCTCACAAGATTTGAAATCCAATTTGTCTGACATATCTAGGACTCGATATGCGAGTTGCTTTAAGATTTAAGATTTCACCGATTTTCTCTCTTTTCTACCTTTTCTTTAATCTTTACCTCTCCATGGCACCTAAATGGACCAAATTACCCTGGCAAACTGAAACAAACATCTCTCCATTTGTACCTCTCTCACGTATCTCTCTTTGTTCTCTTCATTCAACTCGAGTGAGGGCGACATAGATGAGCTCGCCCGTCCCATCTTCGATGACGTCCTCCACCATGGCGAGCTGCCCTAGCACGAAATCCTTCTCCCTCATCCATCCTTTCTCTAACCCCTGCCATGAGCTCCCCTAAAGTTGGGAGATGGGCACACCGCGAGCCCATCCAAGCACCTCATGGCTCACCGTCGTCCTCCCTGAGCATCTTCCGCTCTTCCTAGGCTAGCGGTGGGCATGTCGCCCTTCATCACGTCCACGAGCTCATCCACCCTAACGACGGTGCTCCTCCAACACCTCACACCTCCCCATAACGGTCTCTCTCTAGGCCTATGGTACATACTCATCTGGTTAGCGTCTGGTCGATGTCTCGTGAATCCCAACGGTGCACCTCTGCTCCCATGGATCTCGGCGGCCGAGCTCTCCACTCCATGGATTCCGCCGAGATCCACAGACCTCCACGTTCCTCGCCTTCCCAACCGGCTCCACAGCGGCCATGTGTTGAGCTAGGGGCAGTTTGGTCGTTTCTGAAGAGGTGGAAAGATTAAAAGAATAATGAAAATGACTGAAATTCTAAATTTTGAAGCACTTCGCATGCCCACTCCTAGATAGGAAAAGTGACAAAAAAAAAAACTAATTGTATTTTAAATCTTGCGAGAAAGACTAATTGACTCAAGATATTGAAATTTCTCACCTTCGCCACTTCCTCGACAAGAGGAAACGAAACGCATCGGGCGGGAGTTTTTCCCCATCGCGCGGCTAGGGTAGGGTTTCCGGCGGCACCGGTAGGCGCGGCTCCCGTCCTCCTCCGCCCACCCCCTGCCTCGCGACCGCAGCGGCTAGGGTGCCGGCTCCGCCGGCGGCCTCGCCCTCAGCCCTGCCGCCTCGCCACCCCCGGCGGCCGGGGCGCCACGCGGGGGACCCACAGGCCCGGTCAGGCCCCCGTGACCTCCCACGCGGGGGACCCACACCAGCCACCTCGGCACCTCCACAGCCTGCGCGCAGGTGCCTCCAACCACCAGCTCCCCAATTCGCCATTCTTTTGGATGTTGAGTAGTTCTGAGCTGCTTATTGGACAATGAGATTTGCTAGCTCCGCCACCATGGATCAGCAAACTGCATGTCATCATGTATTCAATTAATTTGCTGTAGCAGTAGGAATCTAATGTAGTTACTTACAACCATGGTATTAAACGGGATTCTGTTTTTACCAAAGTGTGTATTGGGTTATACTGAATTGCCTGCCTATTGCAGTATTGGTTAGGCATACCCTGCCACCCTGGGTCCACCAATCTTAGCAACCCTAGGCGGTTTGCTCCCCCATCAGACAAATCCAAGTCTTTCATCGTCCTCTGAGTCTGAGTTAATTGTGTACTTCTTGCTGCCTGAGAAACCTACTGAGTGATCTCATCCCTCTCAGGTTGATTAGTCTATTTGTTTTCTGCACACATAATACATCTTGGTTGGCACTAAACAACATAGGATCAACCAACCTCATTGTACGGCACTCAAGTCCTAGCAAAATTTGAGTTCGGGAAGGGCTTCAGATGCCTACTAAGATGCGATGCTTTGTGGGCCTTGTATTTAGTGTGGTAAAGCTAATGCTTTGGAGGTTTTGATGCTTAGCTCCGCTGGTTGGATAGATGGAGGTGCCAATGAACTCTACACCGTCAGGTGCTCACTTTCCTGTGCAACATCGGTCCTTCTCTTTAGACATTAAGGTACCTGTCTTGCTGCAGAAAGTTTCAATTGTATTGCTTTTAGTCAGATTAAACGAATATGATGAAATAGTGTACAGTAGAATAAGATAGTTTCTAGACCTAATAATATCTGCTTTGTATGATTGTTAGTATCGAGTTAGTATTGGAGACTATGTTTTGCTTTCTTAGAGTTTTCTGAATATGAAGATAACTTGATTACCTTTTTCCCTTTTGGATTTTCTAGGGAAATAAAACAGATATTGTTATCAGTAAATATGAAGATACCTTTCTGGTAAGTTCAAAGTGTTGGTTCATATTCGCTTGGGCCCTGATTCTCACATGCCAAAGATGTTCATCTTTAAATCTGCAGGTGATTGTGACACAAATCGGCTGCATGGGAACCATACTAGCTGCCAAGTATGCTTTTTTTTAATGCAAATTCTCTTAAACATGTAAAGTTCAGTTTTGTTATTTGCACCATTTGTTCTGCATAAGTAGCTTCCTCCATGCTATTTCTTTTACAATGTATTGAAATTGCCATTCTTTTGGAACCTTATGAGAGAATACTTAGGCTCCCTCCACAAATACTTTCATTGACTCGATCGTCTAGTAGAGAGATCTGCGATACATTGCAGTCACAAGCGTATCAGGTCACAGCTGCCAGATTGTTCACATGTCTAAATCTGTATGCAAGATAATCCTTTGTTACTAACTCAGCATTCTAGATGATATCAATGTATCTATGATGCACCAACACTCCACTTTGGTGTGTATCGCTGTCTTCTGTGCTATTGCTTCGATATTTCAGTGAGCTACTCACTTTCTGTTGGTCGCTAGATCTTGGCTGTTTGAAAACCTGAACTTCCAATGTTGGAACTGGTTGATATGTTTGTAACATAAACAAAAAAGTGTTCTGATCATGCAATCATGCTATTCCTTTTCCCAACTGAATGGGAGAACTGCGAACAAGCACACTGATTGTTTTTATACAAAGTCTTCCTGGTTTTGCAACTTACAGTTAAAATAAAACCTACTACATATTATTATTATTATTATTGCAACTGCAATATATATATACATATTATGGCAAATTGCAATGTCTGGCATGCGTGTTGGAATCAGTGCATCATATCTTGCTATTTGTAAGACCTTATTTAATAATATTTTTACAATAGGTGGGAAGTCAGTCTCTGTGGAGATTTCTAGCTTAAGAATGTTGGCCCTGTAGTGAATTTATGCAGTCCTTTTTTCTTTTACCTTGAAACTTTGTATACTGTATTTTTTTATTAAAACTTTAATTCCACTCTATAGGAAAGATGAAAGTGTTTTCTCGGACCCAACCTACAATGTGTCTGTTCTTTTTGGAAAGAGAGATGAGGTGAGCTCATTAAACCATCTGACATCAAACTATGATATGAACATGCAGACTAATGAGTGTACCAAATTTTGTGACCGCAGCCGCTCCTAGTAGCTTGCGCCCGTCAACTTATTGAGCACATAAGGTTTGCTTCCTACACTACTACTGCTGTCTGGTTATCTCCACATCTTCTAATAAGTAATAACGTTTTTCATATGCACCTTGTATTGGCCAACTGCACACAATTTCTGACAATGTGCTGCAGGCTGAACTGTATCTATACCCTTCTATCAGTAGAAGTAGGAATAACTATTTGAACATATAGTCAGCAGCAAGAAACTTTCTTTGGGACATCTATGCAATTATTCCCTAGCAATGGCTCTTTGATTTTAATTATTATATAGTCTTTGTTCAATGAACTTCTGTGCTTCTATTATAATTATTATATAGTCTTTGTTCAATGAACTTCTGTCCATTCATTTTTGTAGTGGCAGTGGCTCAGCAAGGTCATTGGTGATTTCTCTGGGTCTGAAAGATCATTCTCAGGTAAGATTGGAAAATTCACTGTCTGTTTCTAGTAATAGATTTGATGGGTCTCAAGCCAATGTTATTTTCTCCGAAAACATGTTCTGATTTATGAATCAGCAGGATCACAATGTGGATTAAGTTGGTTTGAGGTGTTGAAACTCCTGGATATTATTAGAAGAAATGTTAACATTGAATAATTAATAGAATTATTACTAGGCACTCTGGATAGTTCACAGTTGAAACCATTAATGGTGAGTCTGATGGCAAAATTGTATGTCTGATGAGTTAAAAATTTTGAACTTTGCAGGGAACACTGAAGGATATCATTGTAGCTGTGATTGAGAATCGGCTTTGGTGATGATTGAATAGCTGAGCTGGGCATGGGATTGGCATATTCAGCCCATCGATGAAGATACTGTTTAGCATTGCGCAAGAGGAGCCATCGTTTACCATGTACTGAATTCTGGTAGTTTGTAGTTAGATCTTCTATCTGCTTGAATTAACAAAAGGTGGTTTTAAGCTCTTGTCAAAATTTGAGTGTCAACTCTCACGTTAAACAAAAGACATGGTATATTGCTATTCGCCATAGAAAACTCAATGCTATCTAAGCAAGAAAATAGTCCAGAACTAATTGTCTTTGACACAATCAAGTACTAGAACTGAAAGATGCGTCTCTCTACAGCTTGCTAGCTACTGTAGTAATGTTCTGCCTTAGTTGTTGTCTCCCTGCTGCGTCGGCGGCGGTTCGTCGAACGTTGGGCACAGCTCGTCCATTGTAAACAGGCAATTCTCGTCAAACATCCCCAATTCCATACCCATGTCCAGCATCCCGAACCCGTCGTAGTCGTCGGCCGGCATCAGTGAAGGCACCGTCTCCTCCGGCTTAACGCAGTCTGCAAACTGGACGTGCTGCCCAGCTGGCTCCGCCATGGCACTGGCGTCTTGTTCCGCCTGCCGGCTCCCAGTAGCTGGCGAAGAGCGCGTGGCCACGAAGTCACCGCCGTGCGTCGCCGCCGTCATAGGAGCCAGCTCTTCCAACCACGGGCTCTCGACTGCTGGCGGCGGCGTGGACACTGGCGCCGAAGGCGGCATGCGCGTTGCCCCGGGGTGGCTGCTGGCTTGTTGCCCAGCGCCGCCGTACGTCGCCGGCTTCGCGGGACCCTGCTGGTGCGACGCTAGGTTCCCGGCGGCTGGCAGTACCGGCATCTGCGACGGCGCTGGCGGTCTTGCGAATTGGAGTGACTGAGCACCGGGCAACCCGGTGATGCCGGGCGGTCTCGCGAACTGGAACAGCTGACGGCCGGGCAACATCCCGGTGCCGTACGCCGGCGGCATGGCCATGGTGTTAACCGGGCGCTGGTGGCCGGCGCTGGTCGGCGCGGCACCGAACGCGTACTGATGATGATGATGGTAGTACTGAGGGCGCCCAAGGTTGGGTATGCGATGCTGCTGCAGCTGCGGTGGCGGCATCCGTGAGGTCGATGCGCCGGCGGCGGCGAGTGGTTGGTTTTGGTTCCGGCCGGTGAAGATCCCGAACGACGGCTGGCCTGCTGGTGCTGAGAAGTGGCCGTTAGCAGCAGATACGTTCGCCATCGTCGGGTTGATGTTCCCGGCCCCGGCCCCGCCGTCGTCAATTTCCGTGTCGTCGCTCTTGATTTTGTAGAGGCGGTACAAGGCCAGAGGGTGAAACTGCATGCATGCAGATCATCAAGAGTGACCAGTCAGTCAGTGTCAATGCGATGTACACATATATAGAAAGAAAGAGGCAAGAGCTACTGACATGTGTGCCCCTTTTTGTAGGCTTGTCAAGCTGTCGCGGGTCTATGGGGACGATGATCTCGTGCATGCCCCAGTGGGTCTTGACCGGCTCGCCGCCGTTGTGATGATCGTAGAACACCATGGTCACCATCTTCCCGGCGACGAAGCCGCCCTTGTCTTTCGGCCAACGCAGCACCTGGCCGCCGCCGGAGGGCTTCCACCCGCCGCCTCTGGCCAAGCGCACCGGCCGCGGCGCGTTCTCGTCCTCGTCGCCTCCCCGCTGCCTCTTTTTACGAACTGGACAACCAACTTCGTCGACGTCTCCATTCTGGTGCCTCCGCCGGCTGAAGAAGTAGATGAAGCGGTGCTCCTTGTCGAGCTCGTACATGTCTGCGTGCATAAATGTCGTTCTTGTTGGTCAGATCGAGATCGATCGGAGCGAGCGAGAGAGAAAAGGGTCGATGGCTGATTATTACCGTGGAGCTCCTGGGGGTGGTAGTCGAGGATGTCGAGCTCGTGGAAGATGTTGGCCACCTTGTGATGGAGCCGCCGGCCGTGGACCTTGAGGGCGAGGATGATGGCGAGCTCCAGGTTCGTGGGCACGAAGCGGAATCCTTTCGGGAACCCGTGCTTCGTGAAACGCCTGTCGTGTGCCATCGTCGTCGTCGACGACGACATCGAGGTCGACGAGTCGAGTCGAGTCGCCGGAGAGGAATTGAAAGGTGGGGCCTTTTGTTGTGGTTCGACTTGGATTGTTTGGAACATGGAAGCTGCCGCGCGCAGCGCCTGTTTTTATTTATGTGTCGTCGCCGTTGCCGCCGCGGGCGTCTCGTTTCCGACTCCGACTATTCCTCGGTCTGTTGCGACACCGACTTCAATTCGATTGTGATTCTATTTCCTATCAGTTTCTTATTAATTAGTAAAAGTGGAGAAGCAAACCGAATTGAACTCAAATTTCTTAATTTCGGCCTTTCTCGCTCGGTGTTTTGCACCGATGATCACTCATCATCAACTAGCATATACTCTCAAAATAGGTGACGTTCTCACTTCTTGAGAAATGATTTTGATTTTGACGAAATATATAAAAAAATATTTATAGTATATAATTAATATCATTCAATCTATTTTAATAATAAATTTATTTGGAGATACAAATGTTATCAACTTTTTATAAATATAATTAAATATAAAAAAAATTGATCAACACTAATATACAATAACGACACTTGTTTTGGACTGAGGGAGACATGCATAAAAAACGTTATTAAATATAATGATAAATGTGGTACATATCTATGTATGTTTTATTTGTCTATAAAATCTAACTAAAAGTGCCTAGGAATTTATTGACCTATGATGCATGCATAGGCGGACCGACCCATAGGGCGAGCTTGGGCGGCCGCCCTAGGTGCCCTCCGGCGAGCACCACTACTACCCCTCAGTTCTCCGGCCAACGACCAGCGGAGTGAGCGAGGTAGGCGAGCGGCGGCGGTCAGCCTCTGCGATTAGCGAGGTTGAAGAAGACGCCCAGCCCTGCTGGGCCGTCCGGCCAACAAGGCCCACCAGCCCCTGTCCTCAACTAAACCATTTCATGGCCCAATTTAGCATTTAAGCTAGCCGCAAGGCAACTGCAGGTGCAGGGCCAGTGGTGCCCGCGCATTGCACAATGCACACGCACACGCACAGGTGCTAGTGCTGGGTTGTTTATATATTTTTTTTCTTTTGTTCATTTGTTGCATGATAAACTATCTGAACTATATGGAACGAAATTATGTGCTTTTCATGTGAAAAGTAATCATGTTGAAACTTTTACCTTTTGTTTGTTGAATTATATATTAAAATACAATTGTTGTTGACATTACAATATAGATATGAAATATAGATATGATGTAGTACATACGTAGTTAGACCCGTATATCGGTTAGGTCATGTATCTACACAATACGATCCGCCCTAGCTCATATTTTCGGCTGGGTCCGCCACTGGATGCATGTGTGTACTCTCATGGTAAGGTCCTGACAAAGCATCAAATTGTTGTAAACTGGCTCAACTAGAGAACATTGAGTTTCATGCCTAAGAGCATCTCCAGCAGTCCCCCAATATCACTCCTCATCCCCATAATACTGTCATATTGGGGAGATAGCACACTTTTACTTCTCCAGCAGTCCCTCTATAGCTCTCCTATTTTTTTGGTGACCACCAAAAAACACCCTTTCTCCCCTCAAATGAAGGGGGAGATGCATCTCCCCCAATAAAGTGGGACCCGCCATAACTCTTGCTCCTTCTCCCACCGAGCCGCGCCGTCCATGGCCTCGCTCTGCGGCATCGACTGCAGCGGCAGCTGGAGTTCGCTATCAAGGTCGGCAACGCGGTCTCCACAGCCCTGTCCCCGACTTGGCGAGATCTGGAATGACGCCTGCATCCACTGGACCTTTCGTCCCCGTACTGCCGTCGGCCGGAGATGCATACACCAAGAGCCGCCGGACCACGACCACTGGGCGCCACGCCTACTTTGTCGCGCGTCGCGGGAGCGAGGTCTGCCGCGCGCGGTCGTCGGGCTCCGTTGTGCGGGCGCAGGGATGCCGACCGCAGTTCCGTCCTCCGCCCTAAGCCGCGATTCCGTCTCCGCCCTCTGCTGCGAGGTCGTCTAGGGGAGGCGGATGCCAGGGGAGGATTCCGTCGGGGACTCTGGGTCAAGATACGTGCAGGAGGGAGAGGACCACGGAGAAGAGATCGTGCCGAGAGAAGGGAAGAAAGAAAAATAAAAAAAATATGACAAGTGGGACCCACATTTTGGGGGGGAGATTATTGGGCTTGTGCAGAAAAGTAGTATTGGGCTTTCCCATTACCACTATAGTGGTGGAGTTTTATTGGGAAGCTGCTGGAGATGCTCTAACATAGGAGCACATGTTGACAGATTTCATTAGGAAGAGATCAGGGGCCAACAAAGCTTGTGGTGCAAGGTCATGAGTTGTAATGTTCATTGATCTATCTATCTTGAAGACCTTTCCTTGACGTGGACTCACCACCATCCTGAACATCTGAGTATATGATTTGGCCCTCCAATCCGGATGATGATTCTGATCAGGCGCATTGAGGAAATACACTAGCAGCTAGGAAGAATCAGACAAGAAGGCGTAGTGTTGTCTAAGTCGAGGTGGACGTTGATGGCCACTGTGAGAGCAAGAGCTACATCCCCGGCGATGAGGACTGAGTGAATTGCAGAGGCCTTGGTTTTGATGAAGACAGTTCTCGGTGGTGCGACATGTGCATTGACAAAGAAAATGCCAAGCCCTGCTGGTCTGGGTGTGTGTGAGGAGAGATCATGTGTCAATGAAGCATCTATGTAATCATCAGACCCCTTGAATCAGGAGGGGCCATCGGATAAGGTATCTATTCGCCTGAGTTGCTGATCCTGCAATAGAAGTGGACATACCTAGCTCTGGGCTATTATCGGCATGCATCATATTGATGGGTGAGTGCATGCATCTGGTATGGGGCTATAGAATAGGGCATCGATCCTTTCAACTATTGTGGATTCTACCAAGGTTGCAGTGTTGGGATAGGCCACGACAGTGTGCTGCACTTGCCATGTGTTCTAAGTTTTTCCTGTGAATATGTGATCATTTCGGGCTTTCCTGTGTTCCTAACAACTTAGGCTCATCCAAGAAGATATATTGCTGGAGAGACAAAGGCAATTCCTTGGTTGGGCTTGTACACGAAAGATGCTTTCTACCTATCTTTTTTTAAAAAGAGAATATATATTAAAATATATCCCAGCCTCTGCATTAAACAATGCATATAGCTGTTTCTTATTACAAACATCAACATTAAAACCAACACGAATAGTGTAGCTGCCTCATCAAAGTAGAGGTGCCATATACAACAGTTGCTAGTAAGAGAGCCCACATACAACAGTTGCTAGTAAGAGAGCCTCTTGCGCCGGAACCGTCACCACCGAGCGCCACACCACGCCGTTCATCTCAACAACACAATCTACTGGTCACAACTTCCCATGTCAGCTTCCTTGCCAATTTTATGGGCACCTCCCACGCCGGCCTTCTCGCCAAAGGTGTGGTTAACACTCACTGCCAGATAAATGTGAAGCCTTCCAAACGCCGTGCCAATGCCCTCCTTCTGACGACCATACGCTGTAGTCGACACCGAATTTTTGAAACCTCGGCTAGACCTCCACCTTCCTCGCCGCAATAGTGACGACCGTT
>DXKC01012294.1:0-10668 GCA_031170775.1 Cymbopogon citratus
CTGGCCTGTAATATAATAGTGCTACTAGGCTGCTATAATCTCAGTGTCTAGGATTGAAACCGAAGGTTGAACCGCACGTCGAGCCTACAAAGCAGTAAGCACACAACTCACTACTCAGCAGCTCACCTACTGGCCCTCCAAACGTGCACGGTGTCTGGTCTGAGGCCTGAGACTGACCTAGTCTCGGCGTCTGCCCTGATATCAGGTCTCGCGTATATGAGTACATCTTCTCAGAATCTCAGTCGTTCCAAGTACGCGTATAATGTAATGCCTGGATCGAGTCCCGCGCAGCAGATGCATGAACCCGGTGCGCGCGCGGCGTCACTTTCAGAACCTGCATGAAGCTGCGCTGCAATTTGCGGACAAGTTTGGTTACACATACATATGCGCGAGAGCGAGGGTGACCATGCATTTGTCTGGCGTACGTTCAGGTGTAGTGGCTGCATATGGGCTTTACAAGTCGGCCGTCCATATGGACGACAAAAAGTATACGTGAGGAGCGGCCAGGGATTTCAGGGGCTGCTACCTACCTGCCTGCCCACTAAATACACCGGCCACCTCTCACCATGCCGATTTAAATTTCAGTTGACTCTGTTGTTTTGGCGTAACAAGTTTCCGATATGTCATTGAAATCAAACCGCCTTTAAATTTCAGTTGAGCTACTTGGTTTAGTTCTGAATACTACCTCATTGAGCCAACTCTACATGGTTCACTTGATCGAATACATATTCTGGAAAATCATTTTTATCTTATATGCATTTTATCATATATTTGACACGACCCTAGTTCCAATAATGTGCCCTCAAATGGGAACACTATAGTACATATGCATCCACATCGATCACTGAAAACTAGACTGTCAGACGCTATCCACCACACATTGCCTTTTTGCATCTAGATATATATTCTTTGCTATCTATCAAATCATATCATAGGAGCCAAAAAAAAAAACTAATACCAAAGATATAGGTATCATCACTGACAACTAACTATCATGTGCCATGCATCTAGCTACTTACTAATAATAATCTCTCTGCAAACTCTTGACAAGTATGCAAATTCTTGTGTGAGAGAGAAAGACCACATTTAGCCCTAGTACACACTGACTTTAGTGATTCACTATACGGCCGGATGCCATCCAGTGCCAGGCTACCTGCAAACAAACACGCGCCTTGGGCGATTCCATGTGCAAGTGTACTTTGTTTACAGAAAAGACAGGGCTGTGGTGGGGTAACGCAAGGCTAGGCTCTCTTATTATCAAACTAGCCAACCTTTTTCCCTCTAGTGCTGAGATTTGTAGGGGCCAACCATCAAGCAGGAGGTGATTGCAACCAAACACACATACTATCACACACATTGACTTCTTACCCCACTCTCTCTCTCTCTCTCTGCAGCTCATCAACCTGACTGTCTCTGTCATCAGTCTTATATATTTTTTTGTGCGCTCTTTGTTGCCTTGTGCTGTCTCCTCTTCTTTCCCTAGCTCCTTGCTTTCTGTGCCTCTCAACAAAGGGCAGTGTTCCTTGCTATGTCATCTAGCTAGATAGCACAGAGCAAGCTGCCTGGGCAGGCAGCTAGAAAATTAGCAAAAAAGGTTAGGAGCAGTGGGATTTGGTAGCTAGGTGTTGCTTTTAGCTTCGTCTCCAGGCACGTCGCTTTGCTGCATCTCATGGGGAGGGCTCCGTGCTGCGACAAGAACAATGTGAAGAAAGGGCCATGGTCTCCAGAGGAGGATGCCAAGCTCAAGGAGTTCATCGAGAAGCACGGCACCGGTGGGAATTGGATCGCTCTTCCTCAAAAAGCAGGTACCATATACATAGATGATGTAGCTTCGATTCTCAGCTTGTTCAATTTGGGGATTTCATGCTGTTAATTATCAGTTAAGTCTGAATCTAAACAGTCTCGGTTTTTTACGCTGATGTCTTGTATTTTTCTAATTTGTTTGGCCTTTTACCTTTGATCTGTTTGGGATCAATCTTTAATTGGATTGTTCTGAGACATCTTGTTTCGAAGAAAAACAAGAGAGAAGGAAACATATATTTGCTTTCTAGTGATCTTCAAGATTCATTTATTACAACAATGCTATGAAGATAAAAGATGTGCCTCTCTTTTGCCCTCTGCCTGTAAATTGCCAAGATTCTATTGATCTTCAAGATTCATTTGCTTCACACTATTTGAATTTGGATGTCCTTTTTGTTAGGATCATCATAACTTCGTTCTGTATACCCTTTAGGATCAAAGATGTCTTTGCTATGCATGTACTAGTAATTAATTTGTATATTTCAGACATGAGCGCCCTTCGTCTGCGTGGTAACAGGGCTAGTGTTTGTGTCTGAGACAGGCGTTCTTTGTCCTCTACCTACAATCTCGCTATGCTATACCCAACTTAAACTCTAATTTGTTCAATGGAAATGAAGTATATCTCAATTTAGAAAAAACAAATAGAAATAATCACTGGTGTATTTTCGGTTCTGTTGATCTTCGCTTCCGGTTTTTGACCGACCATTCCTTGGATGTGGAGTATTCCAACAAGGATTGTGCACTGTTTATGCTTTTAGGAGCAGTGATGTCCCTAGCTAGTCTTGCAGTTAGGTATCATGCGACTATAGCAGGACGATTGTAGCCGCAAGTCAAAGTCCCAGGTTCCTAACCGAAGAAGGCTTGTCATACAAGTCTTCCATGTGATAGTTTCGTATTATGCCCATAATTGCATGCTACTTTCTATCATCTTGCCCTGTGTTCAATTCATCAAACCATATAAATCTCAAGAAATTTCAAGTTGGACTACTCCAGGTATAATTTGTAATATGGCTTTTGTTATGGTGATTGTAGGGTTAAGGAGATGTGGCAAGAGCTGTAGGCTTAGATGGTTAAACTATTTGAGGCCAAACATTAAGCACGGGGAGTTCACTGAGAACGAAGACAGGGTTATCTGCAGCATGTATGCAAGTATAGGAAGCAGGTGGGTGAAAGAAAACTGGATATATAGTCCTATATATTCTGGACTAACTTCTCCCTTTACCATTATGATGACCCAAGAGTCCACACACATTAATGATCCTTTCTCCTTAATTACATACAATTTTCTCAATGTAACTTCTCAGAAAAAAAAACTGTCTCAAATGTAGAATATATGCAAACTTTGCTAACCTGTTGAGACTTCAGAAGGAAGATTATTAACTGTCATTCATTTTTTTAAAATAATTCTCCAGCTATAGTTATAATTTATAAAAGACAAAACTGATATTCTTGAAGAGGATCTACCCTTTTTAATTTCTTGTTATTGCACACAACATGTACAACTCTCTCGATCTATCTTGAGATGCTGAGAAACACTAGAAACAAGGGAAGAAACTAAACCAACAAGAGAATAATGCAATAGAATGGATCGCGCATATGATCAATTCATCAGCTGCGTGTTACAAATTATCTATATCTCAGGTGGTCGATCATCGCGTCGCAGCTGCCCGGGCGCACCGACAACGACATCAAGAACTACTGGAACACCAAGCTGAAGAAGAAGCTCCTCGGCTCCACAGGCGCCCCACGCCCTCACCGCGCGCCGCGGCAGCAGCACCACCACCGGGCCGGCCTCAACCTGATGCTCCAGCACACGTCGTCACCCTCCTTATTACCCCATCAGGCCACCTACAACAGCTTCTTCTCCGGCGCCGGCGGAGCCCTCCACCACCACGACCCCATACTCCCCGCACTAGCACTGCCGCCGACGCACCAGGACTACATGCTAAGCTCCGGCGCCGGCCTTGGCATCCCAAACGGCGCCCCATCGTCACTGCTGCACGCGCAGCAGTTTCAGCACCACCAGCAGGTCGTGCAGGAGGAGAGCGGCAGCATGATCGTGTTCGGCAGCGACCAGCAGAGCTGCAGTTCATCAGACGGCGGCGGCGTGCACAGCCAGACGCACGCGCAGTTCGGCCATGGCCATGGCAAGGAGCTGAGCTTCGACGGCTACTTATTCGGCTACAACAATAGTGGCGGCGGCATGCTTGAGCATGACAACAGGCTGCTGCTTCAGCTGCAAGACGGTCACCACCAGCAAGCCCATCAGCAGGTTCCGGTGGAGTACAACTACGAGGAGATAAAGCAGCTGCTGATGAGCACAGCCGCTGCCGGTAGTTTGCACGGCGGCGGCCATGAGGATGACGGCGGAATGGAAGTGTTCGGCGGCGGCTCCTCGCAAGGGAAGGTGACGATGATGTAAATTGCATTGACTGCTAAGATGAGAGATGGACACAAGCAGAGCAAGGAAAAGTGATTGGTGATCAACGACAAGGTGTGTGTTTAATTTTACTGCTGTATTATTATTTCATCTTATTCTGATTTTACCATGTAGTGTACTAGTGTTCGTGCGTGTGTGTGTGGGCACGTTAATTACCCCTGTGTCATGGCTGCATACACGTGCAGGAAGTTGCGTGCGTGTTACAGGCTGTGTATGTGACCGTGACATGGGATCCAGATTCTGCCCGGCCTCTCATCCTCCTATATATACTGTATTACTGTTGTACTTCTCTCTTTTTTCTCACCAGAAGAGTATAGTGTGTGAGCATGATTCAGAGCATGCATGCATGATGAGGTACACTGTGCAAAACTTGTTACTGTGTCTAACTTTGTTGTTTGGACTGGGTCGTTGATCTAGGCACCACAATGCATGCATATATATGGTACTAGTAGCCAGGCCTTTGTGCATCATCACTTGGTAGTGCAGCTGGATTAATGCAGATGAGATATCTGCATGCATGCTGTGACCATTTTTTTCCTCATACTGTGTCTGCCTGATGTGATGCTTGGACGACAATCTTGAACTCTGTTGGGCACCGCTAGTAAGATTTGTTACTGCTGTGGCACAGGATCGGAGCTAGGACGATTGCAGCAAAAGTGCATGTGGGAACACGTACATCTTGTGGGTTGTAGTGGGACGTGCATGCATGCATGCATGAGCAGCAAATGAGCATGATTGGCTTGGATGAGGAGGACTACGACATGCACATGGGGTACGGTGGAGGCCGTAATAAGCTACTAGCTAGTAGTGGGGGAGAGAGTCCGGCCTGCCGGCTTCCCGGCTGCGTTCGTTGTCCGACGTGCATTGCTGGTCTACGATGTCTGTACGTGCCGCAAGAAACGTGCCCTGTCTGTCAGACATCCCCATTGTTTAGCGCTAGCTCGCGATGCAAAAGATTCCATTTCCACAAGAGTGAGATCGACCAAGCATCAGGGCTGGGAGAGCAAAAAGATTCCCGCCCGGCCGCCGGGGGGGTTTTTTTTTTTTACCCTAGTTATTAGTGCAGTGTCTCATATGCAAATGGTCGTCGGACAGACATTTTGTCCAACAAACAGTGTGAGGGATATCCGTCTCTTTGTCGTCGACGACGTTACGCTGCTTGCTTGCTAGCTTCGAGATGTGCATGTCTACGAATAATTTTATTCTATCACTATCTATCTATCTATCCCAATAATAAATACAAACATCAGATGCAAAAAGAGACATGAAAAAATTGGTTGATTTATCTTTCGTTAATTTGAACTTCAGTATAGTCTATCCTTGCATTCCAAATTATAAGTCATAATAATTTTCCTAGAGAACTAAAATATCTCAAGTTTAACTAAAATTATAGAGTTACAAAAATACTTCCTCCATCCATTTATCGGAGTCTGATCTTTCAAAAAATCCATTTATTGGAGTCATCTTACCAAATAAGATTTCTCCAAGAATCAGAGTCGTAGACCACAGCGCATGCAGCTCCTCTCACTGGCCCAATTAATTCGACTGTCTGCATGTGACACCTTCCACTAGCTGACTTAATTCAACTATCTTCTACCTTGGTCACTGTGCACGACCCTTAGATGACTCCGATAAATGGATGGAGGGAGTACATGACATCTAATAGTTATACTGTAAAAATATAATTAATCAAGAATAAAGAATCTAATGATACTTATTTATTATCATGAATGTTATTATTTATTATATAAAACTTGAGATACTTATACTCTGTAGGAAAGTCAAAGTGATTGTAACTTGGGGTGGACAGAGTATATATCATACTTTAGTTTCCAGAAAACATCACTTCTTACCATCGTTTAGTTATCCTAGTTAATATGGTAACTATGTACTTGCTTAGTTTTACTGAATCAACGAGCAATAATGTGTAATATGGTACATATATATAGAGCTAGCAGCACTGTTCGAGGCATAAACTAATGCTAGTACAATCGTTGCAGAGTTGCAGTGAGATACTGATACTGGACATTGTTAATTTTCCCAAGCCGAAGAGATCACTCCCTTTACATTGTTAATTTTCCCAAGCCGAAGAGATCACTCCCTTTCTCCGGTACAGGACCATGGACTGCCAACTCACGCTTCTTTAGGTTTAGGCCGGCACTGTCACATCATAATTTCTTGCATATTTCTAATAGCTGGTCCTGCTGGTCTCTTGTCCTGCATCATCATCATATATCCTACGGATTAGCAGTCGCAAATTGGTCAACTTGCACATCTTATTCTATCTTATGTCTTGTCTGTCTGCAGTCTGCTGATGAAAGGTCCTCAATTAAACTATTGCTGTCACAACAGTTAATTTGGCAAAACCTGATTAATCTTTTAATTTATTTTGGTGCCATATATATATGGGCACGTACGGCTGGCTAGCTATTTGTAGGTGTACGTAGAGCTATAGATGGCTAACGTGGCGTCCTTTCTTGTACAGAAGGCCACGAAAAGAGGAAAACACATCGCAGCACCCGCTTCTCTGCTGATTCATAGATGTACTCTCCTCTTCAAAAAACAAAAAAAAAAGATGTACTCTCCTCTGACATGTTTTTCTCGTCCTTCGATACTAGCTAGCACAATTAATCCTGACAACGTATTCAAAAAATGTCTGAGGCATTTGTACAATCTATCCTTAATATTAAAGGTAAAAATGAACTCTCAACCCGTGCGGTCATCTTGCTTTACGTCGTGCCCCCTTTGTATCATCCTGTACTATGGTGTAAACTCACAACCCGTGCTCATACGTCCAACTATAAACATAAATATGCGGTCGTCGTTGAATAAATCTCCGAGATGTGCAAAAACTATCTAAATCACGCAACAAATTGAACTCTATGTTTTCGACACATCGCATGGAGTTTAATTTGCTCGTACTATAAAAGGTAAGAATTTATATGTAATTTTCACCAGAAATATATGTCGATGTTACACTTTTGTACGATGGTGTTTCACTTGTGTATGTTAGTGGAAAAGATTTTTAGAATGTGCCATTCGTACAATATTTAGTTACTTTAGAATTTATAGAGACTCTTGTACAATATAGAGAGCACAAGCAAATGTTGATATTATAATATAAAAAAACAAAGAACGGATAGAAAGCCGAATGTCAATTTAGTGTCATGGAGGAGCTACAGAAAACTCAAAAATAGAATTGAAGTAAACTGATTTATGTTAAGAATAGATTGTAGTGTATGGAATTTTGTAGGATAGAAAAATTATTAGGACAATGTAGTGAACCACGTGCTATGAGATGCTAATAAATCTCCATAATCAATTCCTACGAACCCTAGGGATCTTGCAGAAATTTGCTGACCAGTACAATGCACTGGAAAAAGGCATGCATGTACAAATTGATTTTACACCGCCATTAATTCATAATGATGATGTATATACAAAAATCGCTGTGTAGTACAAAATCAGTGCAAAATTTGCTGACCTGTTTTTTTGTTAATACTTGCATATAAGTGAATAAGTGAACGGTTCTTTATCATATATAAGTACTAACGCTAAGTAATGAAAATGTTTTATAGAAATTTCAGAAAAAAGAGAAAAAAATATTGGGGACTAAAATGTCAAGGGGAGCCCAATCATGCTCGACCCAAAGGCATCTTTAGGGCTAGTGGTATGCACCACTACCCGAGACCAACTCTGTCCCGTCGGTGTGCAAAGCTTTCCTCTTGCGGTTGCAGCTCTTCGTCACTCGCCCTTCTACCTTCCCGTGCGTTTCCACTGTACCGAGGATGCACCTATATTCCATGGAACTTTAGAAGAAAAAAACAAATATATGTACATATGTATGATGGTATACACTGATATAGAAAGTTCATAAAACTACCGATTCTAAATCCCCATTCACTGATAGTTTTGGCCCTAGCTAGTTAGTGATAGTCATTGTTGTGATTACCGACGATTTTCAAACTGGTTGTGGTGGTCTTGTTCATCACCACCGTTGACCTGAATAGTTTTTTTAGAACGGACGGCAAAGGCTTTCCCGTGATTTTTATTAGGCGGAGAAAATAAAAATACAAGTATTCGGCCCAGTTTTTTTAATGGGAAATCGGGCCCAAAAACCACCAACTAGGTGAGTGTACCACTCATCCCAACCAACTTTGAAAACGTCGTCCCGAACACCTAAAAACTTTAGCCTACTACTTTCAAACATGAGCCAACTTCACTGACAACTATTAAAAAAATAAAACACAAACTAAGAACATCTTGGCCGGCTAGACCCAGCTAGCAAAAACAACTATCTCTACCAAGCAGAATAGAGTTCAAACAAACCAACAAGAATAGCTCCTGATGAATACTTCCATCAAACCACTGACTGCTCTTGAATATTTCCATATCACCCTTTGGTTGACTTGAATAGTTAAATGGTACCATCCTTGTACACTAGCATGTAGTAACTAGGTCGTTGTCTTCACCATTTCCCCGACAATCGACATGGTCATGATAGAAATGTTTAAGGTCTTTCGCAAGTTTGTTATGGGATGTACCTAATTCCCGTTTTGGTGGGATGTTGCTCTCATGTTCCAACAATCATATCGAGTGGAAGATAGATACGGCGAAGGCCGTACCAACAAGTCAACATATGGGGCTATATGTAAACGTCTAATCCAGAAATTTCTACAAGGCAGTGAGTGTGTTTGCATTGTTTATTTTTGTAAGCATATTGAGAAACAAAGTGTACACTCTATATGGGGTATTTTTGTAAATTCTCATAAGTCATTAGTTTTGTTTATTTTTGTAAGTATATTGAGAAACAAAGTGTACACTCTATATGCGGTATTTTTGTAAATTCTCATAAGTCATTAGTTTATAAATCTAGTGATAGAAATACAGTATTTGTGTGACCAAGGGAATATATATTAGGGGTTAGTCTCCATGACATTTCTCAATAACCCTGGAGTGACGGAGGCATTTGGCTACTGCAAATGGGCGGTCGTTTCTGACATATATCGGCCTGTGGAGGATGCAAGAGGTCGTGAAGTAATATTTTCAACAATCCCTAACATAAAGACTGCCCCTATCTTATATGTTGTACTCCCCTGTTCTAAATTATAAGACATTTGACTTTTTTTACTCAATGTTTGATCACTCGTCTTATTCAAAAAATTTGTACCAACATGGTCAAATTTAATTAGGTCATTTCTGAAGAACATTTACTAATAAAGCCAACCACAACAAAAGATTAATATTTTGCATAATTTTTTAATAAATAAGATGAGCGGTCAAACTTGGTGTTAGAAAGTCAAACGTATAATAATTTGGAATGGATTTGGTACTCTCTACCCATCAATTACTGATGTGGGCTAAATCTAATAGGGGTAGACATAGAGAGGGGCGGCGGCTGAAGCGTGCAAGGAAGCAATAGGTACGTAGATGTGTGCACCCAAGCGATCTGGCAGGAAAAAAACCTATCGCGATGAAAATTTTGTGTGGGACTAAATTTTTTATATTTTTTCGACTGATTATTGAACACAGTTGGAGATGGTCTCATTTAGTGATTTCTATTTTTATACGTTTTCGTGACTTAGAAAACTTCTTAATTTTGGGAAGAAATTCCATGAAACTATTGGAGACATCTCTAACTCGGTCATTGGCTTCAACTTTGGGTTTTAGTCTTGCTATGCACATCAATCAATTTTTTGGAAGTGCCTACTAATCATTCGGCTGATTTTTGTTTATAAGTCAATCGAATTTTTCCAACTACTAAAAACAGGACACGTAGACATGGCCTAATATGTACGAACAAAAATTGTAAACAAAAACGACTGATTCTGCGTAATATGCACTGAGAAACCAGAACACGATGAACTCTTAAAAAATTAACTCTAAAAACCAAAACCCGATAACTGAAAACAGAAGCTGCAAAGCTGAAACCAAAACCCGTTCAAAAAAGGATCTTGGTGGGGTCAACATCTGAACCCGGGTGTGATTACTGATTACTGGTCTCCGTATGTCACACCACTGTTGAAGTTTCTGCCGGCTTTCCTTCTAATTAAGGCACGTCTGTTTTGTTAGAAAGGACGGCAAAAGCTTTGCCGTGATTTCTATTAGACGGGTAAAGAAAAAAAAAGAAGGCAAGTGTCCCGCCCAGTTTTTTAAGTGGAAACTAGGCAAAAACCACATATACAAATATGGAGGGTACCCTACTCCAATTGCACACCTAGGTACCAAATCAACTCAACTTGCGCCACAAAGAGCGCCCACTCCACTCCTCGCTTGGTCGGATTGGGACATCGACACAAGCCTCTAACCACTAGAACTCGGTCGGATTGAGTCATCGATACGAGCCTCCAGTTTAAACCACTAGGAGCTCCACCACTGAAACTCGGTCGGATTGGGTCATCGACACGAGACTCCACATTTAACCACTA
>DXKC01012297.1:0-12723 GCA_031170775.1 Cymbopogon citratus
GCCATAGGCATATATACTCTTGAACGCATATAGTGTCTGCATTTTCCTTTAAAAAAGCTTAATGACCATGATGAGCCAGCTAAAGACGTGTTCCGTCCGCTCGATCAGGAACGAATGATAAGCTTATTTTTGACTGAAGAAATGCCATTCAAATATAGATTGTTTACATAAATATTTTCTTGCAATATGTTGTCGATTGCTAAAACACCAAAATCATCTCGGAGGCATTTTGAATAAAACTTCTCTTATAGAAAAGCTTTCACCACTTTATTATGCAACAAAGCGGTATCAGGGTTCTTACACCATTGAGGTTCGGTGCATTCTAGGCGCACCCGCCATAACTGAGTAAACCTTAGCAACATTAACTCCTGAGCACTTCGCATAACTCGAGTTAATTAATAAGATAACATTTCAATTAAACATATACTTTCTCCATCCTAAATTATAAGCTATTTCAAAATAGAAAATGCCACAGTACACTTTTTACTTGCTAGAAGGGAATACTTCAAATAGATCTTAGTCATTGATTTTTTTTAGATTTTAAACTAATAATTAACTAAAATGGAAAAAATCTCGAATCCCATTATCACCGGAGAGAGAAAGTAGGCCGCATGGCCCTTGTTAGTGGATCCTCAACTTTTTCGTGTAAGACTATAGTTTGCGTTATACTAATATGGTTAAGAAGGGCGGCGCTGGGGTAGCGCCCTCCGGCCAGGCTGGCACGGGGGGTGCGCCCTCCATCCAGGGTGGCGCCGACAGATTGATTAGACTAATCACACCGGAGCTCGACACAAGCGCGAAGCAAGGATCTTGGACTACGTACACAAGCTCTTTTATGCCGCCGGCAGCCCTTCGATGCCCAATCTTCCTCCCCCGTGTTCATTCAGCCCTCCTCAGCGGCGAATCTAAAGGGGGGGGGAGGGGGCTCCAGCCCCCCTACAGCTGCTGCAAAAATGGAGGTATGGAGAGGGTGATGGAGAAGAAGAGGCGGAGGAGAAATATGGAGAGAGGAAGAGAAAGAAGAAGAGCCAGCCACCCTTAATTATATTCCAGATCCATCACTCATGCAATGTGTTAGCTAGCGTGTATGTTGAACACTTACGTATGCATGTCTTCTAAAACATGTACAGTGTGTTGGACACGTAATCGACATCATGGTAGGGTTCTAAGTATTTTATTTTTCTAAAGTTTGTCATATTATTTCAATGTTGGTTTTCAATGTTGTCACGCCTCGCGTTATTAAAAAGTAATCATTCTGTATGTCAATTTTTTAATAAATGTTACAAACAAGTTATGTTTGATTTTTTTTAATAAAAATAAACATGTTAGAGGAAAGAAACTTTAGATGTTATCCGTATGTCATGTTAAATGTGTATCTATATCTATACCTACTAATAAAACAAACAAATTTCTGGCAAAGACTTTCGGTGTGCCTTGTTTTTCGTAACCGTAACGAAGTATGAGTCTGTCCAAAAGCAACGCGGAATTCTCACCTGCCCAGGATTCGTGCAAAAAGGGAAACGCATACACCTCCTCCAGTCGTCCTCCACCGACGCCGTGCCCACCTCGTACCGAGCACCGGCGTCGTTCCCGGACTCCGATGCCCACGTCTCCAGCACAGCCAACATTACCGCCGCCCACAGGTCGCCGCGTGACCACCGGCGTCGCGCCCGGACTCCGATGCCTGCGGCTCCAGCGCCGCCGCCGTTACCGCAGTCGCGCGGCAATGTGTCGCCGGAGCTCCGACCATGGCCACGGCGGCGGCGGCGGGGGGAAGGGAAGGAGCAGCACAATGGTCGCTCCCGAGAACTCCGGCGGGGCGAGCGACGCGTACAAGACGAGCTCTGATGGTGCAGTCGCGTGGAAGACGGGGCTCCGGAGGCGTGGGATCCGAGAGCGCGAGCTCCGGTGGCGCCAACTCCGGCGGAGGAACGACGCAGATGTGGATGAGGCGCCGCCGCCACGGTGCTGTGCGAGCGGTAGCCAGTTCTGGGAGAGAGACGATGGGAAAATAAAAAAAGAAAGTGGGGCCCACCAGTCCATCAACGGCTCAGATAAGGCCGGCGGTCAGGCTATCTCCGACAATCAAAACGCATATATGAGACCCATCTCTTCATTTGGGTCACGAAGCACATAAAAATCACACACCCAAACACTACGGTCTCCAACAGCCCACGCAAAAAGGAGCAGGCAGTGGCACGTTCTGCTCGTCTGCGGTCACCTCATTGGCTCCACCCTGACATTTGGTCCCACCACTACCGCGCAAGAGTTTTGCGTCGTGGGCAACAGGGGACGCATCTTTGGGTTCCGGCTCAGTTCATACCCAAAATGAGTGTGTTCTAATTGCATCTGCTGTTGGAGAGTGTTTTTATTATCCAAAACACTGTGCACCACCAAAAATGTGTTTGGGTTACGCTGAGTGCTCCGTTGGAGACAGTCAGGTGCTTTGCGACACTGCTTTTTCTGTAAAAAAAAAAGCTGCCCAGCTCCATCCACAGTCCGTACGGAAAGGAGAAGGCCGGACCTCCAAAAAATAAAGCTCCAGTCCATAAAATAAATAAGGAAATAAAATGATAAAACAAAAAGGTACACAAAAGGGTGCGATGGATATTTTGCAAAATGAATAATAGCCATAAAAATTATGCAAAGCAATGAAAGTTTCGCTACACATAGAAAATACGCAATGTTATGAGCCGTTCGAAGACTCAGTTCGTATAGAAAAAGAAAAATAGAACAAATAATAACGAAAATAAAATATTGAAATAAAAAAGATGTGATGGCTATTTTGCAAAATTAATAATAGCAATGACAACCACACGTAAAAAATATGTGATGTTATAAGCCGTTCGAACCATATGTAAGTGAGTTTCGCATCTACTTTAGCAAGGTGCTATTGGCAGGTGAAATTGATATAGTAAAAGTTTATCCCAAGATACATGTACAACAAATGATATAGCCTACACTTTGAGTCGGAGCGCACCTCTGCAGAGTTGGCGTCTGGAAAGGTTGATGGCCTTATCCGATTATTTAGGTACGGGCTACTGGTTGTCTAGTTCCCCCTGAGGTCCCCATTGAACCCTGCCACACTCGAACACCATGAGCATGGAGGTGGTGGGCGAGAGCGATGGAGTCTAGATGTATTATGGAGGTAGTGGACGAGAGCGATGGAGTCTAAATGCATTTGGAAATAGTTTAGGTTTGAATGCAAAAATATATTTAATTGGCTTTATTATTTTCTGGAAATGATAAAATTCTTTGTAATGGATGTGGGCAAAAATCGTAGCGGCACGATTATCTTGCCTCTTTAGTACTAGGTGTATATTAGATATAGATCATGATCATGTATATAATAAAAGCAAGCAATCTTTGTAAAAAAATCAAAATGTCTTACGTATAGTTTAAACGGGGGTATTATAGATTTTATGACCCGTAGCAACGCACGGGCAGATTTGCTAGTATCTTATAATAGTAGTAGTAGTAATAATAATAAAATAAATAATAATAATAATAATAATAATAATAATAATAAAAATAAAAACACTAAAATTTCCACAAAAATTTCTATCCTTAAAAAATCTTTCATCGAGAGATCGACTCGGTGTCTGATGAAAAATACGGAAAGCTTTTGTCAAAAGAATTTGTGTGTGTGCCCCGTGAAAACTGGGATCCGAATCTGATACAAAGTGAAAAGTCTTGCCCTGCTCGACGTGCGTCTATGTGTCTACAAATTTAATTTTTGGTCCAACTAAATCATAATCCGAGTAGTTTTCACTGAAAGCCCCGCCCTACTCTCGGGAAAAAAAACTAGGTGCGGACCGTCCACACCCGGCAACATACGGACGTCCAACCGAAGTGTGCCACGTGGTCGCCTCTTGCCGCGTCCGTGTGACGTGCATTTTTTTTCGCTGCGCCTCATGCCGCGTCCGTGTGACGTGCATATATTTTTCGTTGCCTCCTGCCGTATCCGTGTGCTGTGCGTATTTTGCATGTTTTTCCTTTTTTTCACCCCCCCCACCCCCTGGCCACTCAGTTCATCTCCATGAAATTCAGCTAGCTACCACTTTTCTTGCGGCTTGCAACATTTGTTTCCTTGTGCGTTAGAGTAAATAGGAGAGTACATCATAGGAGAGGGGATCAGATAGAATGAACAATATCAAATGATTAATTCAATATTTTTTCTAGAACCAAGACTATAAAATTTGGAAAAAATGGAGTATAAGTCGCTTTGACCTTTTTGGTGCATCCATTTTGCTATGCATCTTGACATAAACATATGTTTGGATACATATAGAAAATTTATCAACAAAAAAGTGAAAGCAACTTATAACTTGGAACAAAAAGCAAAGGAGAGGGGATCAAATAGAATCACCCTCAGTTGGTGATCTTTAATAATTTTCCTTGGTTTGTGCCCAAACCCCAACATGATGCACTCCCACTCAATAAATAAATTGATTAAAATTGAGTTAAATTCAACTGAACCCTATACACAAGGCACCGTATCAGCGTAGGCGAGGCGATGCGAAAAATGGTGAGGCTGGAATGTCAGTGGTGCAAGGCGTGGAGTCGACAGTGAGGTCAGGCAACAAGGCGCGGAGTCGACGGTGAGGTCAGGCAACAGAGAGGCAAGATGACGAGACGACAACGTGGGACAGACTAAGGCAATTATGATGTGTGACAAAATTGAGGAGAGTGAGAGGAGACAATGAGAGGGGCGGAACCAAAGGGGGTGTTGCAGCCCTCTTGACCCTAATTTCTCTATTAATTTTACTCTAGCCCTAAACCTCCATTGTTTAGCCCCCTTTGTCTTCATCCTGGATTCGCCATTGGACAACAACGTGGGCTAGGCTTCTCAAGTCGTGGTGTGCGGCCACTAAGTCTCCACTAGGGACAACTTTACGTGGAGCTGTCGACGCATGGCCGCATGAGGGCTCAGTGGCCGTTAGGATAATGTGACCATCAGCCCGTGAGGGTTCCATGTCCGCCTTGGCAAGGCTCCAAGTGGACGAAGTGGATGCCTTAGGTGCCAATGGATGAGGCCTTTGACTTCGAGTCTGAGCTAGTAGACAAGGATGCGAAAGAAGTCAAAAGTAAAAAAAATCCAAATGCAATTGCTTACTTAAGTAGAAGAAAATATATTGAGTCAAAGTTATTTACGTATACGTTTTTAACATAATGTTGAGTGCAATAATAAAAATATGTGGTTGTAAATGATAAACTATAGCTTTTCAAACAAAACAACACATAGATGTCAAAATTTGGATGACGCTATTCATTTCCTCCCATTGCAACGCACAGATACTTTTGCTAGTTAGAGCTAATAAATGATTTGTTTTTCTATTTCTTCTGTTACCCTCTAGGAGATAATATGTGTTGATCGACGTCTAGATCAATGGTTTATAGTTATTTAGGTGTACCGTAACAAAGCCAAAGTTTTGGAGAGTCAAAGCATCTCAAGTTTGACCAAATTTATATGAAAAGAAAATAACATTTATGATGAAAACTATGCACCATTAGATTGTTCATTATTACTTAATTTTTTTAATGTAACTATTAGATGTCATAATTTTTTATATTTTTTTATAATTTTGGTCAAAGTTAAAAATGCTTTGACTCCTAATACTTTTGCAATAACTTATTTGAAATAGATGGAGTGTAGTACGTCAATCACTTGTTCAAAACACGTCCATCGGCAATCGCCGGACGCACGTCCTCGTCATCGATGACTACCGAGAATATAGGCCACCCGTGCGCGCTCCCGCCGGCACATAGCCGTGAAACGATCGGCAAAATATAGGAATTTGGCGCTTGGGAGCGCCGGAAGTCCACTAACGATCCTAGCTGCAATGATTAGGCGGCAGATAGAGCGGACCGCCGTCCGCCGAACCTGAAGACAACTAGTACGTTTAGTAGAGGCGAGTCTAATCGCCGATTAATAGCACATTTAAAGTAAAACACCACTTGCTTCGATCGCTCATCGCTACCGGTGCTAGCTTGCTTTGTGTGTTTGGTTGCAATCGATACGGTTCGCAATGGCACGGCACGGGCGTATATTTTGTCTTTCCAAAGCTTACTGCTCTAAATGTTATCCAAACAGAGTAAGACGTTTTAGCTTTAATTTTTAGTTTTTTTTTGACAAATCAAGCGGTAGGGCTTTATTGATCAAGAACTGTTATGTCATTTTAGATACATTGATTTTACTATAATCTCCCTCCGTTCTTTTTAAACTATCCGACTAGAGCGAGATACAGCATGTTGGAGGGTCGAGGCTAGGATATTTCACTTTTAGTGCTAAATGATGGTAGGCAAAAATTAGCCGCAATTAGCATGCTGAAATCACTAAATGAGGGGTGTTGAATATCAAACATAGATGTAGATAAAATCCCTAGATTAACACTGTGACGCCCATGTTCCCGCTCAAGCTAGAGCATCTCACCAGCATGGAGACACTGTGGCGTTGTTCTCTCAGGCGACGTCGGGATTGACGTTCCCTCACGTACCTTCCTCGAGGTACTACTCTCGAGGACTGACTCAGATATGACTCCGGAGAATCAAAAAGTTTCTACTCGGGGCATGAGTGTTCTTACTCGACGGAGAGCACTCTTCTGCCGGGCAACCCAGCCGGCTGCTTACCTCCAAGAGAAGGCTGCTAGACTAACCTCGAGGCGGAGTGTATCGAGCTCGAGCTAAAGCGGGAAGAGATGGAGCTGAAGCGGACCTAACTCCAACCTTGATCTTTCAATGCATAATAAGTATTATTAAATTTATTATAGAATATATATTTTGTAATAAATTAAATAGAGATATAAATATTCTGTTTTTATAAATGCAATCAAACTTAATGTTGATTAACTCCTTCATAAGCGAACTTACATTCTCCTTGGGGCGAAGGAAGTAGTTGCGGATTGGGTTCACTTTGTCCTTTCTATACATGCCCTTTGTCTGGCTGTTTGGTTCAGTTGTAAGTTGTACATAAGTTTTTGTGAGTTGCACCAGAAAAAAACGGTAACAAATTTATAAGTTGTTTGGTTGAAACAACTACGAAACTACTCTCTACTCCCTCTGTACCAAATTAATTAATTGTTTCTCGTGTATTTGACATGGAGCTAAAACATCACATATAATGAGACAGAGGGAGTATCTCTCATAGTTTTCTCCATTTCCACTCATTCAAAAACAGGATCCAAAATGCTATGAAAATTGTACTGCATGAAAGTATTTGTTTCTAAAAAGTAGCCTCCGATTTCACCCTTTTTTTTGGTTGGCGATCTGCATTTTAACAGTAGAAGCATTTTCCAAACAGTCTTGGACCAGTATTGCTGCTATGTGGGCTAGTGCGGCTGATTGACGAAAAGCTAGAAGACGAAACTCGATCCAAAGCCAAACGCTGACGAACGGGCTCGTGCGGCGTGCCTGGGCCGCCTGCCGCTTTTGTGACTTCGCCTGCTCCCTTCTGGGGGATCGATGCGTTAGGTGCATGCCAACCATATTCCCGACACTCAATGATGGTGCCGCCGTGCCGCTTCAGAATTGGGGACAAACTGAGCATGGCCTCATCGGGGAGTGGGGGGACTCCAAGCTTCAGGTGGCAAATGTTGTCTAACCCCTGACTGAACCGAACACATGAAGATGGTTTGGTCACCACTCACCAAAAGTGTACAATCAAGCTGCTACTGCTAGCAGGCGCCAAAGCTTTGGTTGAAATCCGGTGCTTGGTCCAACGCCTGCCCACATACTTATTTTCACAATAGGTTTCAAAACAAAATCAAGCATGCACGCATGCCCCTTAGACATGCAAGAAATCCCAAGCTCAACCAGTCACAGGTTTACAAGCAGAATTATCAGGCAAGATCATGAGCTGGGATAGCAAACGAAGTGAAACAGATGAAGTCTTAAGCATACTAAGGTTCTTATTTAGATTATTAAACTCCAACAGGCAAAGTAGAACATAACAGTAACACGAAATAGTCTAATGATGCAAATTCAAGCCTTCGCTGTCCATGGAAGACTCTTGTTTAAGGTCCCATAAATTAAGCCTGTACAAGCCAAAGAGTTTGGCAGTTATTCCAGTCATCTTGATGTCAGTAGCAATCTTGTATGCATTTTCGTCATTACAGATAGGTTACCTCAATAAGAAAAATCACAATCAAACAAAAAATTAGGGTGCTCTACTCGAAGGCCAGTTGCCAAGCAGATTAATATAGCTGCAAGTGACACGAACCTGTACTATGAATTGCTTGAACTAAACAGAACCTTCAGGTTGTTTATATCCTTTTGTACATTCTTATATTCCGAAATCATGTACCGTAGCTCAGACTCCAGAACTGCAGCAGTCAAGAACACGAGGCTAAACTTTAGGTAGAATATATATGGTAATCAATTATGGTAGTCAATTGTACATCCGAATATAATTTGCAGGTGTTTGAATGGCAAGTTACTGACAGAACAAATGTAGAGTAACCTTGGAGTACTGTGGGTAGACACGTCATATAGTTTATTTGTAGTTGAAAAAATATGTAACTTTTTTTGCCGCTCTGGAAAGTTTCATTTCTTTGCTTGACCTATAAATTCTGCACTCCAATTTCACCATCAAAGCATACCAGTATCTTCCTACTTCTGAGGACATCTATGAGTCCTCATTCTTCTTGCCATCTGACAAGCAGCTACATTGAACAAGTGCAATCATCGGCCTGCCAGATACATGGCATTTTACTAAGTTCACTTTGCCCACCCAGTCACCCAGATGGCTTGCCCAATCCCACTGGAGCCTCACAGCTGCCAAATTAGCCAGCAGCATCTTGAGTAAAATATGGAGCCAGGGATATCTACAAATCTTCAGACTACATAGAGAGAAAGAAAATCCACTTAAGACCTCCTCAAGACCATAGATGTACTAGTTAGACGTCATGATGTTAGGTTGAATAATATAAACAACCTTGGTGGCTCGTGTCATGATCAAGTAGGATCCAAGCAACAGTGTGAGCATAGGATCTATATTCTGACTAGAGGATATAATATAATGCCCCCTCGAAGGAAAATCTGACAAACCCGTCTTAGTCAAATGAGTTTGGCCATACTTTTTGCGAGAACAAATCAGGTGAGCCTTGACACAAGAGTAGAGAAAAAAAAGAAATGAGAAATTCAGTTGCAAGAAGGATTCGGATTTGGGAAGATGTTAGCGACTTAGCCGGAAAGAAATCAGAATTTTATGAGAACAAGTATCCGTGCGTTTGTCAGATTTTGTTCACATACTTGTTCTCATAAAATTCTCATACTTCATAGTCAAATAACCAGCTATTTTCTCTATGAACTAGTGAAGGTATATGAACTTCACTAGATTTGTGCACAGAATAAGACACAAGTATAATAACCTTTTGTTCTCTCCTCAGACAAGAAAGTTGATTGGTAGTACTCCCTCCGTATCCTAATCAGAAGTCGTTCTGGAGTGGAGGCTGGTTGCGGCAAAGGATGTCGTTCACGCTATCGAGGCCTTCTTTGGACGGGATTGCCCCTGGCATGCGCGCTCCTCGGCATGACTGGGCATTCCTCGATTCACGGTGGAGAGCGATAGGAATGGACCACAACACAGATGCAGGCATGCAGCGCCGGGTAAATGGGTAGATGGATAGACGACCGAAGAAATCGAGAGCATGCACCTGCAAAGACTGCTAAAACGCACAGGACGAAAACAAACAAAATGCCGGTGGTGCTCAGTCTAAAACGTTGCCACCGACGGCCAACACGCATGCAGGCAACGAGCGCGTTGCCATGCATTCATGCAATAGCTACTACTTCGACACGTAATGTTCTATTTATAGAGAAAAAAACAAGCACAATCATGCAATAGTCTATAAGGAAAAAAACAAGCACATTCATTCACGGCATAAAAAATAAAAGAGCCCGCAAGACTCGAACCGGCGACCTGCTTGCTTGGGCCGCTAGGGACTAGCCAGCCGACCCACACGCCTGTGTTGTATTGTATAGTTGAGAATTGCAGCCCTATTTAATAAGGGTAGACATGGAAAAATATCCCCTAATTAATCTCTCCTTGGTAGGCGTGAGCATGTCCTAAACGACTTCTAATTAGGATACGGAGGGAGTATAAGTGATTTGAGTCCAATGAAACAACAAATTCTGAGCCACAATAACTAGACAACAGATCAAATATATTTAGATGGTTATCACAGTTCACCCTAGATGTCTTATAATATAAGTAAAAGGCACAGATGAAGTCATGGAAATTCCAGAGAAGTCCAAAACATTGCACAATCAAATTATCAGATGACTAAGAAGCTGGTGGCCACAATTGAATGAAATGAAAGATATACAGCTAGCATATAGCAGAACGTTGGACACAAACAAAATGCAGCAGTAAAACAAACTGGAATGTAAATAACGAAGTAACTTTTCAGGTTTAAAAAAAAACACTTTTACCACTAACCTGAATTTTCTGTATTTACTTCTTCAAGAATCTCTGCAATATATTCCTTAGATGAACTATGTATAGTGTTTATCTTCATTTTCAGATTCGCACTTTCATCCTCCAGTGAACTTTTTTCATTCAGTAAGAGAACTAAATCCTCATTCGAACTTCTGAGCATATTGGCTTGAAACCCCATAGATTCATCTATGAATTTTTCCCTGACGACACAAAACATCAACAGTCAGACAATACTTACAACTACTCCATCCTGAAATATAATGCCTGCATGTATTTCAAAATTCAAACTTTGCTATCTCTGACTAACAATTAGTCTAATCATATGAAAAGTTTATACTACAAAAGTAGTTAAATTAGATCTGTATTTAGAAATACTTCCTAATAAAGTAATGATCAATATTTTGTTCGTATAGATTATATATTATAAGAGAAATTGTAGGTCAAATATGTTTTTGAAGACTGCACCAAGTAAAATCGCGCCTTATATTTTGAGACGGAGGGAATAAAGCAAACATATTTGCACTCGGTCTTTAGAGTAAGTTTATAGAGTCCACTCCAATTAAATATAATTTCAAAATATGTCACTGTAGAGTCATACAACAATAATTTCAAACCATGGATGCATACTTGTCCATCTTACATACTGAGACTTCAAAAGGGTTTTCGATTAAACAAGAAATTTTTTCATAATCCAATATTAAGGCACAAATTTTCAAGATGATTATGTGTGCAGTAAAGCCTAAGAGGTCTTTAATTTGAATGTAAACCATACATCTTATCAGACAATCTTTTTCGAATCCTATCCTGAGCAACTTTCTGGAACTCCAAATTTCCCTCAGCCACTTTAAGTAAATCTGATTCAGCAGCTGTTTAAAAAGTTGAAAATAGATTATTGAAACAAAATCCAAAAATAATAGCAAGAGCCCAATATTAAGATCATTCACCACAACAGAAAGATAAATAACATCCCAAAAAAGTCCAAATTACTCCCCCCACGCAGGAAAGTTGCCCGCCTAATTCTGTAAACTAACTTGTGTTCTCTCTCAATCTTCCAATTGATCCAATCTACCACTTAACAAGATTTTTCGTTTTGGTTTCTTCACATACAAGTTGAGTTTAAAATTCAAATTATGTAGGGTGATAGAGAATATCATAACTTATAATAGAAAGATACATTATGAATTCCATACTGAGCTACAATATTAGCAAGTAACAGACTAGTCACGGTCAACAATAGCAGCAATAGTAGAAAAATTTCAAGACTTGAGTCACTGAAGACTACCATGTAGCTACTGAACAAAGATGGGCATGAATTGAAAACTCGAACCCTGGGGGGAAACCTCTCCTGAGTCATTGCATCAACAAGATTGATGCTCTTCCGCACGGTTGGGAAAAGGCCCCCAATCCCAGCTATTCAGGATTTCAGCTATTCAGGATGTGCAGCTAACAGCCAGGATGCTCCTGTAGGCACCCATGTATTATGCATTTACGCTGCAACCATCAGTGACCATGCATTTCGCTGAAAATTGCACAGCGAGTGACTTGTTTTTATGAGGGGGGTTGAACTCAGGATGGAACATCGTATTCCCTACCAGGCTACCACTGTGTTTCGTTCAAAAAAATTCCCTACCACTCTGCTACATACACCTTCTAAACATGAATATATAACAGTATTCGTGAACTTAAAAAGGAAGAATAATATGCTCTCTATAAAAGATAAAAGGTAGCCCCCTAGTTCTGATACTAATGGAAATTTAGAGAGCATGCAGCTCTGTTTCAAAGGTGTCGCCTAGGCATCCAGGTGGACCCAGCTCGCCTTGGGGGTCTAGTTACACCTTGTCACCTAGGCATCACCTAAGGCATACCCAGCTTGCCTTGTCTCCTTTGAAACCATGGCGTGCAGTAAAATTTCTCTACCTTTCACCAGTGGCTATAAGAAAAGCTCTTTGTTTAGTCATGTTAAACTGTTAGTTGTTATACTTGCTGGGAAAAGTAACATTATTTTTTAACTTAAATAAAAGTAATAATTGAAGTCGCATGTTGCCCATGCCAATTGTGCAAAACATCTAGGTGAATGCAGGAAGTTAGACCTATCATGACACAGACACAGGCACGTGAAGGAAAGTCGACCAACAAAATAAGAAAACATCAAAGATACAGGATTATTTTCCAAATGTGTGCAATGCTGAAAATGGAAAGAAAGGAATAATTACCAGCCACTTGGATAAGGCCATTGAGTTCAAACTCAGTAACTGATACTTCTTTTGTCAACTCAGACTCCTTGT
>DXKC01012299.1:0-10078 GCA_031170775.1 Cymbopogon citratus
AAGGCGGCCACGGCGGCAGGGCTGAAGGTGCTCTGGCGGGCGGCGGAGCAGAGCGCCCAGCTCTCGTCCTACTTCGACTTGTGCCGCGGGCTCGGCGTGGCCAACGCCCGCAAGCTTCCGGCGGCTTTCTTTCGCCTGAAAGACGACGACGTCCGGGACCTCGAGCGGATCCTCATCAGTGATGACACCACCCAGGACGATAACAGTGACGAAGCGGGGCCGGAGGAAGAGGGGATGACGGCGCCGGCGGCTGACGTGAAGAACGAGGGGTCAACGCCGATGGCCACTACGGTGGTGATGACGACAACGGAATGGGTGGCATTCGACGACGAGAAATCAAGCGCTGGTGCCGTCGCCTGCGGCGGATGTCACGTCTCTAATGATCACTGGAACCCCTTCGTGGCTGCGCCGTTAGAGAGTCGGGAAATGGGAGACCTGATCGAGCTTTTCTAGTTTCTAACCAGACGCAAAATTGGGGTTAAGCTTTAGAAAAAATTGTTAATTTGCCACCGGCGCGCACTAAATTGTACATTGTGCTCTTTGTAACGTGACTCGTTTTTTTATTTATTAATGAAAAAACGTGACTCGTTTGAGCCAGCTTTGTTGGTTTGTATTGAGTTCAACGATCCCATGACGACGTGGAGACTCATGGGTCTATAACGTGAACAACTCGCATCAACCATTTTAGACCCAAAATATTAGAATATTACAGAATATGGGCAATTTAGTTTTTTTTTTTTTGGAGAGGAGGGCAATTTAGTTTAACCTCAACAATATGGGCGATCTAACTTTCGAGCGGGCCTCCATGAGAAACAAACTTCTAAGCAGGCCACGGGCCCACGGTACGCTGTCGGCCTGTCACAGCCCAACTCGTCATCTTCCTAAAAAAAAGCCCAACTCGTGGTGGAGGACGAAGAGCACTGGCCACCGTCGTTCGTCTGCTTGCCTGCGCCGCATAGAACGCCGCCGGCCGGACCCGACCCTGCGGCGCGGCTCGCTTCGTTGGTTATCTGTGTCGAAAGGCGAAGCGGCAGCCAGGGAGACGGAGCCACGGCCGGAGGCAGCGTCGCGACGACGGGTTAGCTGATCTCGCAACGCACCAAGACCCCCCAGGAATCCCAATCCTCTCCGCTGCCCGCGAGCATCCCGTCTCCGCCGCAGCGTCTCGTTTCTGTTGTCCGGCATCGGAGTTCCCGGGAGAATGGCTGCTCTGTCGGCAGGCGCGCTGGCTCCGCTCGCAGGTTGCAACCGCTCAAGCCTAGCACCTTTCCTCCCTCTGGTAGTCTGATTTCGTCTTTCTTGGTTGCCTGTTCGTTACTCTTCCCCAAATTTCTTTCGTTCCCAGGTCTGTCTCCGCTCCCGTGGCACAGCCCGGCTGCGTTATACTGCCGAAAGAGTCCTCCTTTTCTCAAGGTGCTGTATCATCAATGGCTCTAGAACCAATTACGGGCTATTTCCAAATGTCGTCAGTTTACATGCTTTACATTTTAGGTCGCCATCGCCAAGACGCGGCCAGCTGTTCACCAATTTGCTCCTGCACGTCTTCGAAAGTGTGCGGCTATGTCAGAACATGGACGTCAGGAACTCCGGACCGATGAGTACCATCTGGCTGATGATGAGCCGTTTTGGCTGGCAGTGTTCAGAGAACTTGTTGTGTAAGTGTGGAGTTCCCCTCTTGTTGGTTCTTGTCTGAATGTGAAATTGAATTTTGTTACTTTGTACTGTTATAGGGGTTTGAAGGGATTGGTAGCTTTCTTAGCTGAGCAGCCGAGGCAACTGAAGCACCTGGAGTGGCCGGGCTTTCAGCACACGGTATTCCCCTTGCATTGGACATTATTGAGATGTTTAGAGGATTGCCATGATGCATTGCTAAATGTTATTTGCTACCCATATTAGGTTAGCGTCAGCAAAGACAAGGAAACTGCAATTTTAGCTCGTCTGGATCTGTTGAATTTGCTGTGGCATACAGTATGTTGTGTAGGAGCACGTGCTAAACAACCTGAACTAATTGGTACTGTATAGTGGCAGAGTGGTGCTGTAGGATGTTATTGAGATTGAAGTACACTGTACTGTTCTATAAAATCAAAGGGGCAGCCGGCCATCTAATAAAGGATACATGTAATGTGGATATATTCGATTGATAACCCTTTTTTTTAGAATATATTCAATTATAACTTGAATTACCTTTTTTGACTGAAGACCTTCGACCAATAAGTGTTAATATGTGTTCATTTTCAATAAGGGGCTAAAGTTCTCCTTGTTCTGATTCCTTTCTCGATAGAGTGTTACATTATGTCCATATCCTGACATCCTTATTCTAGTTTTCACCAGACTTACATTTACCAATGCTAGTTTCTCAAGGAATCCTGATTTTATTGGCATATTCATATGCATCCTAGATGGGCAATGTGGATTCTAACCATATGAGTATAAATATGTCTCCAGATGCATTTTTCATAGCTTGCTTAACATTCAAATGTTACTTGTAGAACTAGAATTTGGTCCAATCCTATGTAATTCTTTGACTGTGTCTAATACTCTAATAGGCATGGCGAGATTATAGTTTTTACCCCCTTCAAGTGCAGGGCCTTAGCTGCCGTACTGTGATCATTTTATGCCTTCATTTTAAATATTTTGAAGCTGCTGCATCAAAAAAAGAGAGCTTTGCTTACCTCTTGATTTAATCAAATCGTCCTGATTGGCAGATGAAGACGGCTACACTTACTCTTGTACTGGTAGCTGTGTTTATTGTTGCGTTGTCAACTATTGATGCTGCCCTCTGCTATATGCTGGCCTGGCTACTTCGAAAATCTGCGTAGAATAACGGTATGCTACTTGTTTCTTAGACCCAAATTGTTTACAACTCCCTGGTTCATATTACATTTGACATAAGAATGCAGGTGACCTAGTCTCTTATGATTGATAAATTTAATAGTTAAACACTGGACATTTTTCTTAGTATTTTGGGTGTTGCTAGTGGTATACTGGTACCTTGTCATTCATGTTATTCATCTGAAGAAGTAATTACAAATAGAATGCCTTATGTTGTTGGCCATCAGGCTTGCAGAATCAGATGAAGTGATCTTTAAGGAACACATCTCGCAGTTACACTGACTTGCTGTTTAAGTGTTGCCATTTGGATGCTGTCGATGTACTGACATGTGATTCATGGATCAGCAGGAATATCCGTGTATTGCTTGAATATGATTTAGCAGGGCTGGTTAGTAGCAGGCACCAGGCACTGCAGCTGGAATGCAAGCTCTTGTTATCGTAGGGGTCAGCAATGTTATGCTGGCTGGAAGTAGCAGGAAGGTGGATCTTTCACGGTGTACCATTTTATTTTGAAAGTACTTAAAAAATCAAAAGAGATGTCCTGCAAATATTGCTGATGTCATGTGATGCAGAGGCTCATAGTAGCATTTGAAAGTAAGGTATCTGGTTTTAGATGGAAAAAAAAGAAGAAGATATAGTTGTGTGTAAAACGGTTCAATAGGTCTAGCCAAAACTTGAGGTCTGGTTTAACAGAGAAAGAGTACATCCTGGAGAGGATCAGAGAATTGTGTATAGTGATTTATAACTTCTTTTTTGTGTTAGGCAAACTTGCTTGTAACTTCCTGGTCCATCGGCTAGGAACTGGAGAAAATTATTTTTAAGACGTGTGGTCTATTTTGTTGTCTTAACAAGCCGTCCACTCTGATTTCTCATTGGTATTTAGTTGGTGTCTTCACCAAGATCCAGGTCTACTGTCGAGCTGCAAAACTGAACTTACATGCTTTGCTAGTTATGGGAGGCTGCAAGATTCGATTTTATACATCTGAAGAAGGGTGCAATTTTTGCATGACATGGTTAATTGCTGTATGAAATAGCAACACAGTATCTCTGTACTACTGTACCAATGTGAAAATACTGCTGAAGGGAAGCCTCCTGATTCATTTCAGCCTCCCCTTTCTAGGCTTAGCAGCTTGCTAAACTGATTTGAAGTATGCACTTCGCAGATCCTAGTATGATACATAAGTCATCCAGAAAAAACTTGTACACACGAGAGTTTTGGAAGGAACAGATGTCAACATTTCATGCTAATCACATAGTGTGCACATTTGTAGTTGATCTCAATTGTGATTTGAGGACATGGATAGCACAACTATCTGCTGATTTCCTGCAACCGTTTTGGCGTTTGAACCAAAAGACAGAGAGATGATATCAAAGATATATTCTTCATCCAGGTACTTTCATAATCCTCTCCTTTCCATTATTAAAATGAAATGTTCGCTATAAGCGCTTCCAAATTTGATGTTGTGATTGTGCCTTACAATTAATCAATATTGATCCAAATCAATTGGAATGTGGTAGGAAAGGGTGGTGTGGCCTGCATGTTACCAAAGCCACAGTAAAGCTGATGCAATATGTTCATCTCAAATTCCACATCTTCATCCATCCTCTGCTTATTTGGAGCCATTTGATCCAAACAGTGCATTCGCCATAAGATCATACCCACCAGGCAAATATAAAAAAAATCAGATACACAGAATGGCCGCTCACAGGAGACAAATATGCTGTTTCACAAGATATGGACTTTGGCTTTGTTCTTTGCAAAATGGGAGCTCAGGACGCACATCAACACAATGGGGAAAACCGAGTACTGAAGTACTAGTTTCTGTACACATATTCTTTCATAGCACCTGTACAAAGTTGCACACAAAAACCAATCACATAAGTTATCATGTGTTACAGCTTAATGCCCAAATCCAAATTGTTTCCTAATCTAATTATCAATCTACAAAGCCAACAGCTCGGAATAAATCAACTCACACCCAACCCAAACCAAACCAAGTCAACCTATCCAATACTTAGTAGTTGAATACGAGCTAAATATATGACATCAGGATTGTACATGCTAGTGCAAGAACTTCAAATTATGTTGCCCATTTACAATACTCAATACTTCGTCAATCAGCACATTCAATCATCCTGCAAGAGGAAAAAGCAAACAGTTATTTTAATCAGTGATAAAATTGCCCAAGGTTGTTAGAATTAAGAATGAATGCATATGAAGTCTGATAGAGTACCAGCAATATGGTGTTCATCCAATAGAGGGGGATTCCGGTTCAGAGCCACTGATGGATGTAAATGTTGACAGTGAATCATCACCGAAGTTCAAATGGGAAGTTGATAGACGCCCCAAATCGCCAAAGTATCTATTATGGCCAGAGTATGATCTGGGTGTCAAAAGCTCAGGAGTAGCACTGCCAAGAGATGACCGACGAGGAGTTGGAGTCTTGAGTCCATTAGTGTTTCCATTTGGCCGGTACCCATTTGTCTTCCTACTTAAGCTGCTCGTCCTCTTTGGGCTTGGTTTAGATCCAAAGATCGCTTCTTTCTCCGCAAGTAAGATGCTCTCCAGCTTCTTCTGATCCTGCAAGAATGCAGGAGTCAATTTAAAAAGTCCTATCATTTGAGAACAATTTTCAATCTCGTGATTAGGTAAGCAATTCTACCCGGTATCGTCGATTTTCCTCTTCCTTCTGCTGCCGGCTAAGTCTGTACTCTTCAAGAACAGATATTAGGCGCCCCTATCAAAAGCACATGAAAATCAACAAATTAATCAAATAACTTGTGCATGCACACATTGGTCATCCAATTGTAATGCTTACCCCATCATAGAGAAAGGGTTTATTTCTTGCGTTTTCCCAAGCAAAGGTTCGGTTTATAAGGTTGTCCACCATACCTGAAAATTTTCTTGGTCATGAATTGAAGTAACTGAAATCTATATATAATTTTACAGCACATATATTAAACTTACTTGGGATTTTTCTAACCAAAATCCGTGCCTTTTCTGCCCTTTTAAGGTTTATATGAGCGCCCCTTCCAGCACTATACCTCCTTGGGTCCTGTAAAAACCCTTTGGTGTCATTTTTCATAATTTAGCTGATTACAGGTTTCTCATGGAAAATTATAATGATTAATCCATTTTCAAATAGTTCCATCTTTCTAGCTACACTGAATTAGGTGCTTTGTGTGCACATAAATGGTATGTGAAGTGAAACATTCTAATTCCATTCTAGGGATGCTTCCAGTACCTGGTTATATTCTTCAAGCCAAGCCTCTTCATCACAAGCAGCAATCCATTTATTTATCCTGTCCATTATATCTTTCCGGCTAAGAGACTCTTCTTTTGCTTTTAATATTTGTGACTCAATATTCGCCAGGAGCTCAGAAGGGTCGATGAGGCCTGGATGGAATAGGCACAACAATATCATTATTTGTAAAAGAAAAAAAAACTTGTGAATAAAGTAGCAGAGCAGGATGCAAAAAGAACAACCAGAATCGATCAAAGCATCAGTTTGTTCAGGGGCTGTGCTGTCATCAGGTTCTATGTGTGCATTTTGGCAGATCTCTTCTAATTCTGCCCTCCTTTTCATAACAATCTCCTTTAGTCTGCTGGTTTTTAGTTTTGTTAACCTCTCAACCTCAGCTTCCATCTGGATGAGAAATGAAAATCTGAATGATTACAGTACGCTGTGAACAAAATTTAAAGACTCAAACAACAGCAAAAGGGTAAAACCTTCTCAATTGTGTCCTCGGAGAGAACTCCAGGTGATGTGATCCCCTCCTCAGGTAATATGAGAATGCTCATTACTTTACTGAATTGTCTCTTTTCTTCTTCAGGGGAGTCCATAAGTTTCCAAAGCTGACATAATGATTCCATTGTCTCTCTCATCTGTCAATAATGGATCATTTAGAAATGTGTTATGAGCAATTGAGAATAACTTAAAACGAAGAGAAAAGGACCTTAGGAAAGACCTTGTGGATTCTAGACTTTCGCTCTGCTTTTAGCTTATAAATTGTAGTAGCAAGGCCCTCCAGTGTGCTATTACTGATGTTTCTTGACTCCTCAATTCCATTCTGATGTAAACTGGGATGAACTTCATGCACAGTACTTCCAAAATCGATTCCAAGGACTCCACATAAGGAATGCACTTCGTTTATATACTCCAGAACCTTGCGGAGACGCTCAGACTGAAAAAATGCAAACAGGGATCAGAACTGCATATATGACTCTTCGGAAAGTGTACCCAAAACATTCAGAAGATACATTTCTCTGAGTGAAATGTGACAATTTATAGATGACCAAGCATTCTTTAGCATCTGTATTAGCGCTTTCTTTTTCTATAATGTATGCAGAAGAAGCACATGTACTAACTCTATCGAACAGGAGTCATGCAGTTAGCAATACTAATACCAAAATATTCAGAAAAAACACAGAAAAGAAAAAACCTTCAGGAAAGCAGACAGTTAGACTCGGGATGTATACCTTATCTTTCTGAAGGGCACGAAGCTCTGCTTGGTAACTATTAAGCTTCCTCGTTGACAAATCATGTTCCTCAGCTGCAAGACTGCTCGCATTGCCATCCTGATCATTATGTTCACTTAACTCAAAGCGGATCTTCTCAATCTGTGATCTAATTTCAGAGAACTGCTTGACCCTTAACTCTTTCTTGCATTTCAAGTTCTCCAGTACTGGGACGACAGCGGCAAGTTGCTCCTTGAGTGGTACAACGCCCTTGTCTTTCTGCCAAAGATGTTGAAAGGTTATTTTCTCGGTCAGGCATCGCACTATCAAGAACTGTATTTTGTAGTGCAATCAACTAAACACTGTATAGTATAGTGCAATCCAAAGTACTGAATAACATTGGTAATGCTAATTCACCAGTTTAGAAAGAACTGGCTGAAGTTTGGTGTACTTCCCTAGCTCGTAATAAAGACTAAAGAGAGCCTTCAGCATTCTTAAAAATCAAGTCTCCTCAAGAGGCTTCATATATCTTTTTTGAAGGCAAAGAGGCTTCATATATCTACAATCTATATCCACTTCAACAAGAAGCAAACCATGCATATCCTTATGCGACCAACCTAATTAGTGCGTCACCATCAGTCCATCACCATGTATAATTGTATACCTTCAAGTACAGCTTGTGCTCCCCTAGAGTTGCCATCAGAGATGCAACTTCAGCTTCTTTGGCAGCCACTGACTGGTGCAACTGGACCCTAGTCCGATTGGCATCGTCCACCTTCCTGCGGTAGATTTCCATGCATTCTTTTTCGATATCCAGCAACACCTTGTTCTTCTCGCCCTCACTTTCTCCTACCTCTGCCCAGATTTGCTGATTGCAAGAACCAACATTGCATGAGTTAATGAGCAAGCACTAGAATTGTAGACTTAGATTAAATTCAGATAAAATGACACAGGAAGTTTCAGAGTACATTTTTGTTAGTGTGGCCTAACTCATAAACTCTGATAAAGTAGACAGTAATGCTCAGTTAGGTTAAAAGAGTTACTATTGTCCCATCTTAACTGCCTAGTAGAGCCAAGTGCCAACCAAAATTGCTTTTTCGACTGCTAAAGTACCATAAAGGTGAAAAAGGAGAGCCATCCACAATAAAGCTACTGCACTGCATCAAGGAATTCGCCTCACCACACGGGAAAGGACAACAGAGAAATCTCTGCATAACTCAAGGGACAGAAAAATTTTAACTTTTCTGGAACCATGGAAAATAACCTAAACAACTGAAGAAACCTCTGAAGCTGCCTGTGTCATTTTATTTGTATTGATTTAACAGAAGAAACAAAAAAAACTAAAAACCCCTCAAACACAGAGATTCTATCTAGACAGCTAACAACTGAAGAAACAAAAAAATGTCGAAAAAATCTGCAGAATTGCAAATTTTGACACTGAAAACGAGGCAAAACCTGAAGACGCACTGACGCGCAAAGAGAGGAGAATTAACAAAGCACACAAGGGAATCCCGCAATACGAAGTTAGCAGTGCCATTTAACAAACACGTGGGATAAATATGGCAAAACAGATTTGTAAAGCAAGATGAATTATGGATACCTGAAGCTCTCTGAGCAGAGCACCACAGCTGGTACCTTCCATGCCCAAGCCCAGGCCACCCCCTACGCCCACCATTGAAGAACTAGAGCAGCTGCGAAGGAGACCTTCACTCTCCAGTTCCCAGAGACCAGCAAGTCGCCGGGAACACGAACGAGGAGAGAGAAGTGAAAGGAGCGGGCAAGGTTCAGACTCCCTGACTCGTAGGCGTTCAGCTACGGCCTGAGCTAGGCCATGAGCAAAGCTGCAGGTGAACTTTCTAGCTTCCTATTCCCTCGTCGCCCTGGGAGTTGGGATAAGAGAACAATACCAGCGGCTTACGAAAAGGAGACACCAAATGCCAGCAACTCAGGGGCCAGAGAAGCTCTTTTTCATGGTGGTTTTGGGAGTTTTAAGCCCTCTCTCTCTCTCTCTCTCTCTCTCTCTCTCTCTCTCTCTCTCTCTCTCTCTCTCTCTCTCTCTCTCTCTCTCTCTCCTGCTGCTGCTAGTCTGCTTCTGCTACATGAAGGGTGGGAGAGAGATTGTGTATCTGTGTTTAGGAGAATTATGCAGCTTCTCTCTTCATCGCAATTTTGGTTGGTTGGGGAGAGTATTTGCCAGGTGGTTAGGGAAGCTCTTCAGTTGTTTATGTTGGGGAAGGTTGGGAGTGAGCCACGACAATGAGAAGTGAGAAGAGACGGTGGATGGTAGACGAAATGGATGGTGGCCTTTGTTTTCAGCTATTTAATGGTGAGGTAAGGTGTGCACCTGTGTTGGGCTTGGGCATGGAAGATTCCCTTGTCCAAACTCCAAACTACTCCAACTGATGTGTGGTTTGGGTAGTGATCTTATATATAAACTAAACAGATGTGATCAAGCAGAAAATGTTAGTTCACCAATGCACCATATTACCACGAAGCATTACAAGGCCATCCCAATCACAACGAGCTTTACCGAGTTAACAATATCACGTTCGAGTAGTTTTGTAAAAGATTGTCCTCTTAACCTGGGTTTCATGTTTAGTGTACTTACCGGTAAACATTCTGAAAAAAAAAAGCTTATTTTGATGGCCCAGTACTACTGCGACTATTATGAATGAACCAGGAAAAAAGAAACGGGAAGATGGGAGCAGCAAGTTGCAGAGAAGATCACTGAATCCACCTGACCGCGCCGGGCGCCTTGATGTTGCGACTGAAGGTACGCATAGCATC
>DXKC01012305.1:0-13473 GCA_031170775.1 Cymbopogon citratus
AGGCCCTGTTGCTCTTTTGACTTTGAATGGTCCTTCCCATGGACTGAGTAGTTTGTGTCTTCCATCTTTTTTTTAGATTAGCTTTAGAACTAAGTCTCCTGCTTTGAGGGCTCTTGGTTGTGTGCTTCTATCGTAATGTCTTCTTAGGCCTTGTAGCTATCTACCATTCTGCAGTACTGCACAATCTTGCACTTATTCAAGTGAATCGAGTTCTAATCTTCTTGTTTCTTCAGCTTCTCCCTCGTTGTATTGTTTGATTTTTGGTGACCCCCATATCAGATCTGCTGGTAGTACGGCTTCTAATCCATACACTAGAAAGAAAGGTGAGTACCCTGTTGCTCTGCTCACCTGGCTTCTTAGTCCCCATACGACTTTTGAGAGTTTATCAATCCATGTTCCACCGTAGTCTTTGAGGTCCTCATATAACCTTGGTTTTAGTCCTTGTAATATCGGCCCATTTGCTCTTTCAACTTGCCCGTTGGCTTGAGGATGAGCGACTGATGCGAAATCAATTTCTATGCCGCAATCTCTTGCCCATAATGTGAATTCTTTTGCTGTAAAAGGTGATCCCAAATCTGTGATGATTCTGTTTGGCATGCCGAATCTTCTCATTAAGCTCTGTATGAACTCGACTGCCTTCTCTAAGCTGTACTTGACCAATGGAAGGTATTCAATCCACTTGGTGAACTTATCTATGGCGACAAAGATGTACTCGAATCCTCCTTTTTCTTTCTTTAGAGGTCTGACTTGATCTAGCCCCCAGCATGAGAACGGCCATGATGGAGGGATGCAAATCAGGTTGTGCGCTGGGACGTGTTGTTGTCTTCCAAACATTTGGCACTTTTGCACTTTTAAACAAAGTCTTCTACGTCTTTCATTGTTGTTGGCCAATAGAAACCCATCTGAAATGCCTTGCCCACTAATATTCTTGAAGCTGCATGATTTCCACAACAACCTCCGTGGATTTTATCTATGATTTCTATGCCTTTCTGTCTTTGCACGCATTTGAGTAGTACTCCTAATGATGCCGCTCTTTTATATAGGTTGTCTACAACTAAGACATAGTTCTTGCTTTTTTGAATTAATTTGATCCTTTGTGCCTTATGTTCTGGTACTGTCTTGTCTTTTATGTAATCTATGACAGGTTGTATCCGGTCTTCATAAACCACCATAACTTATCTTGAGCTTTTTTGCTAATCTACTTGCATTAGGTCATCTTGCCCATCTGTAATCTTTGCTTCATCTTCTTGCTTGATTGATGGTTTTTTGAGTTCTTCTACGAATACTCCTGGTGGAACTTTTACTCTATCCGATCCGAGTTTTGTTAAAGTATCAGCAGCCACATTTGAATCTCTTAGGACATGATGAATTTCTAGCCCTTGAAAGTTCTTTTCTAGCCTTCTTACTTCTACGCAGTATGCTCCCATGTTGTCTTTTGTGCAGTCCCACTCTTTGTTGACTTGATTGATAACTACTGCTGAGTCTCTGTAGACCAGTAATCTTTTAATGGCCAATGAGTGAGCTACCCTTAATCCATGTATTAGGGCCTCATATTCTGCTTCGTTGTTCGTAGCTTGCCATAAGATTTGTAGAACATATTTGAATTGCTTTCCCTCTAGTGATATGAATAGGACTCCCGCTCCTGCTCCCCCTAACTTGAGTGATCCATCAAAGTACATTGTCCAATGATCGGTGATGGGAGCGGGTTCTTTTTGAGTAGCTTCTGTCCATTCAGATAAGAAGTCGCTTAACGCTTGGGACTTGATTGCTGTTTTTGACTAGAAATGTACTCCAAATGCTCTAAGTTCTACTGCCCACTTTGATATTCTTCCTGTTGCATCCTTGTTCTTTATGACATCTGCCAGTGGAAAATCTGTGATCACTGTTATTTGATGTTCTTGGAAATAATGCCTTAGTTTTTATGTTGTTATGAGGATGTCATATAGTAGCTTTTGTATTTGCGGATATCTAATTTTTGATTGTCATTACTTCGCTGATGTAATAAATCGGTCTCTGCACTTTGTAGGCGTGTCTAGGTTCTTCTCTCTCCACAACTATAACTGTGCTTACGACGTTCTTGGTGGCTGATATGTATATAGCATGTCTTTTCCTAGCCTTGAAATGAACCTGTTGAGTGCGGCAATGCATCCTGTCAATTTTTGGATGTCTTTTACCGTCTTTGGTAATTGCATGTTGACTATTGCTTGAATTTGCTTAGTGCTAGCTTCAATCCCTCAGTTGCTGACTAAGAACTCGAGTAACTACCCTGCAGGTACTCCAAAAACATATTTGTTTGGATTTAGCTTCCATCTCCACCTCTTGAGATTTGTAAAGGTTTCTTGTAGGTCTTCTATTAATTTGTTGGCTTCATTTGTTTTGACGACTATGTTATCCATGTATGCTTCGGCGTTTCTCCGATCTGATCTCCGAGAGTTGTTTGGATTGCTCTTTGATAAGTGGCTCTGGCATTCTTTAGTCCGAACGGCATTGATATGTAGCAATAGGCCCCAAATGGTGTGACAAAGGAAGTCTTGCTTTGGTCTTCTTCTCTGAGCGATATTTGATGATAACCCGAGTAACAGTCTAAAAAGGATAATAGGGCTGCTCCTGCTGTTTAATCAATCACTTGATCTATTCTTGGTGGGACGTACGGGTCTTTAGTGCAATGTCTGTTGAGGTTAGAATAGTTAATGCACATGCGATGCTCTGTCGAGTTCTTTTTCTCCATGAGTACTGGATTTGCTAGCCAGTCTGGGTTGATTATCTCTCGGATGAAACCTACCACCAATAATTTTGTTAGTTCTTTCTTGATTGCTGCTCTTCTGTCTGCTACAAATCTTTGTAACTTCTGCTTGATGGGTCTTGACCTTTGTTAACATCAATAATATGCTCAGCCGAATCTCTTGGAACACCTGGCATATCTGTTGGCTTCTAGGCAAATATGTCTTTGTTGTTCCTAAGAAACTCGGTGAGCGAGAGTTCCTATTTGGGATAAAGCTCTGCACTTATTGTTGCGGTCTTCTCGGGATCTCCTATTCCCAGGTCTATGTTCTTGGTTTTGACATCGGTTGGTGCTGAAAAACTCTTGTTCGATTTCTTTAAAGGAATTTCTATCTCTTATGGGTTCATTACTGATGCTAGAGTTGCGATTTCTCTTCTTCCTTGAATTCTTTCTGCTATTTGAACTACTTGAACGTCACATTTAAAGGCTTTCTGCAAGTCTCCTCGCAGGGATAGAACACCTTTTGTTGTTGGCATTTTGAGTAGTAGGTATGGGTAGTGTGGGATCGCCATGTATTTTGTTAGTGCTGGTCTCCCCAAGATTGCATGGTAACATGATTTGAGATCGGGCACTTCAAACTTGATGAACTCTGTTCTATACTTCTCTTTGGTTCCAAAAGTTACTGGCAATGTGATTTGTCCAAGTGGGATTGCTGCTAAACCAGGTACTATTCTATAGAATGGTGTGCTTATTGGTGTTATCATCCCTTCATATTCCAGTTCAACTTCTTGAGAGTTGATGTGAATATGAGGTTTAGACCTGCTCCTCCATCGATTAACACCTTTGGGACGATGACTCCTGCAATTGTTGGTGCCATGACTAATGGATAACATCCTGCATTTGCTGCACTTGTCCATTGATCTTCTCTGTTAAAACTTATTGGGTATTCCGACCAATTCAAATATCTTGGTATTGCGGGTTCTGCTGCCATGATAGATCTGTGGGTTAACTTTTCTTGTTGTTTGCTTCTTGCGCCAGGGACTCCTAAAATGATTACGCAAAGCTGTTTCTGTAGTTCCTAGAAGTCTCCTTCCATCTTCTTTTCTTCGTTTCTTGGTTGTTCTTGCTTCTTTTCTGAGTTGTTATTGTAATTGCTTGGCCTTCTGTAACGGCTATTGAAGTCATTGCAATTTTTGAGCTTGTGATTTGAATTTGGATGTATGTGGCATTGGGCTTCTTCAAACTCTACAAACTGCCTTTCTTTTATCCTTTTTCTCTCCTGCTCAGATAGATTGTTGAATTTCTTATTGGCTACGGTGACCGTGTTGTCTTGACTTGGTCTTTTGTCATAATTTCTATCATTGTTTCTCCCTCTTCTATTCTGGTTGTCTCATTCAGGGAATCTTCTTTGAGTTTTCTCTTCGGATGAGATGAGCTTTTCAACTGCCTTCTTGAAATCTTCATTTGTTTTCGCATTCTCATAATTGAAGTCTTTAAACTGCCATCTTGTTGCAATTCCATTGGCGAATGTTTCAATCACTTCCCTATCTGTAATTTTATGTACTTGTGCTTGGACCTCTCCAAATCTTCTGTAGTACTCTCTTAAGGTTTCTCCTAGTTTCTGGGTTACGGCTCCCAACTCTGCTGCTGTCATTGGGTGTATGATGATACCCGTGAAGTGGTTACAAAATTCTCGTTGTAAATCGCTCCAGCTTCTTATTGACTCATTTGGTAGCTTGCCAAACCATTGTAGTGGTATTGCTTCTAGTGCCATTGGAAAGAATAGTGCTTTGAGGTCGTTATCTCCTCCAGCGAGTTCTATTGACTGAGAGTAAACTCTTAGCCACTGCCTTGGCTCCATCTTCCCATCGTATTTTGAGTGATTGGATGGCTTGAACTTGTGTGGTAGTTTGAGTCCTTGTAGTCTTCCTACGAAATAAGGGAACTTGTCATAATTATCTTTTTTCTATTGTCCGATGATGGTGATCTCCTGAAGTAAGATTGTGCTTCTCTGTATTGGGAGTTGTATTATGACTCATCATATCCTTCTTCTCTATTCGTTCTTCTGTTATATTCTTGTCGTCCGTAAGGTGGTGGGTTCGGGCGGGTTCTTTCTGATCTTGGGGTCTGCGAGTAAACCGGTCTCGGCCTTTCTCTGAAATTGCCACCTTGTTTTGGCCCCAACCTGCTGAATATTGACCTCCTGGGCTGGTTTTCTTGACAGCCGAGTTCTTCTGGACGTTTGCTAGTTGACTCTGTGACTGCATCATCGGGCTCTTGATCTTTCTTTAGCGCCGCTTCTTGTGCCTTTTTTAGGGCTTCGAGTTGTCTTTCTATCTCCTCGATCTTATCTTGCGTGTTGTTAGCCGTGGCTTCTTTTTCTGCTTTCTACTTGTTATATGCCAACAATTCCATCTTGTACTTGATCCATGCCTGCTTCTTCCTCTTTGCTTTGTTCTTTCGACTGACTCGGCGCCGATTCCTAGCCATCCTAGATTGCTTCTGTTGTTCTCCTTCGTCAACATCCGTTCTTTCTTTTGGCGTGATTTTGCCTTCATATTCATCCGAGGAATGTACTTCTGGTGCTTTTGGGGGTTCTTCGATCTCAGCGACCTTTGCCATATAGATTGTCCTTTTTAGTAGCTTTCTCCTATTCGATGCGAATTCTTCTTCTTCCAATTCCTCTGAAGAAAAATCTAGTTATTTCCCCTCCTGAAAGGGTTGTTCTTCAAGCTAGGTCAAAGTGGGTTCTTGATATCTATGGACCGGAGTAATTGGCTTCTTGAGCTCTGGCTTGCTTCTCTTCTTATGAATGGGGCAATCACATCTCTTCTCTCTATATTCTTGAACAATGGAAGTTGTGTTCCGTAACCCATACGGATATGATCCTAGTATCCGGATGGTAGTCTTCTTGTTCGAAACGAAGTCTGACTCATTCTCCGAACCTGATTCAGAGTCCTTTCCCGCCTCTTTCCGGATCGTAGTCGAAGTTGAAATTTTTTTGAATTTTTTGGCAAGTAGCGATTCTTCTTCCTCATGGATCTTGATGTTGTCAAACCTTGGGTTGCTGATCAGATGGCTTTAGAGCTGGCCTTCTTCATCCGCTTCACAGACCCAAGATCCAAAAACGAAGGTTGTTTCCTTGGTGAAACTCATCTTGAAGGTGTGGTCCGCCGAACTCACGGGGTACAATCCGCCGAAAGCCCCTACCTGGCGCGCCAGCTGTCAATGTTTTATCACCGATAGCCCACCACCGGGTACCCGAGATGATGTTTTATGTTCGGAGGGGCTTGATAGATTGCGGAACTCGACGGTTACAGTAACAAGCTCTATGAGACAGACGATTTTATACTGGTTCGGGCCCTCGACTAGAAGTCAAGTAATAGCCTTTACGTCCAGTTGGCATGTGGCCTGTTGCGTTATATTGGTGAGTATCGGGTGTGTCAATGGTCGTGTGTTGCGTATGTTTTTTTACAAGGAGTGTCCGCAGCCTCCTTTTATAGGACGAAGGAGGGCTGCGGGTTCTTTTGAGTCCTAGTTGGATTCTAAAAGAGAGTCCTAAACTAAGAGTTTCGTACTCTACTTATTATAATTCTTCTAGAACTCGCACGGTCTAATTCTTGCCTTACTAGGCGTTGCTGAGTTGTGGGACCGTTAGGGCCCATGACCCTGCAAGCCAACTACGTGAGGTACTTGTGGTATCCCCCGTCGACACCGTGTTTGACCCTTGTCAAGAGGAAGATCATGCTCCCAAGATCAAGATCACATACACCCCACCCAAATATGCTGCTTCTACCCTGGAAGTACGCAACCACATATTTTCCACTTAGATCCAACCAAAAATGTTGTATTCCTACCGTGGGAATGAACAACCAAAAATATTCCACTTAGCCCACAAGACCTTATCATTGTCCTCATTGTCATTCTTAAATGCTCCAACAGTTCTTATTATCTCTTGATATATAGCATCAAAAGAAGCTTGGGTTCTGAAAAAAAAGAGAGAAAGGACAAAAGTCCAAATGAAAAAAAAGAAGAAAATATATATATAGAGACCAAGACTTCCCCAAAAGTCTTCAAAGTTCAAAAGAGAGAAGTATTCCCTCAAGGAGCAAAGTAGGATAAGGTCTTCACCATATTCCCTCTACCATTGTTTTCACCCTCGCCATATTATACTTTTATTTCACCATAAATCCACTTCCACCATATATACACCCATTCCACATATTTAGGTTCACACACATGCACATCATGATCTAAGGGTATGACTTTCCCCTTCGAGGATCCCGGTTTGATTAGGCAATATATGCAAGGTAAGTACGCTATCTCTTTGAATTACCTTTAGCTCCACATAAGCCTTTTAGTTAGATAATCGAGAGAAGGTATGATGATACTCTGTCTTATGCCAAAAATACCACATATCCTGAGAGGAGAGTAGGAAAATCATCATTGTTGCCTTGGAGAGGAATCCACAAATACCACATATGAGAGACGGAAAGGAATGTGCAAAGGAATCTCTAAGTTTTATTTTGAAAAACTTACAAAAACTCCAGGATGAAAGTTGATCGAAGAATTCAAGACATAGTGCTTGACTTGATTGTTCTGCTTTTCAATTGCTCAAAACCCAAGTGAAGGTAACAAGCACCATGGTTAAAGGTAATATGGGTAAGTTGGAAGTTGGGATAATTTGTTCTAATCCAAAGATTTTTGTTTGAACACCTGTGTACTTTTGAGGCGTGAAAGCATTGTAGCAACTCCTGATCCATAATCATAACAAATAAACCTGTCCTTTGCTAAGGGACTAGCAAAGATTTAGCTTGGGGGAGTTTGTTGACAGTAATTAACTCCAATTATAAACCGTCAACTTATGTATGGGACTTTATAAAATAAAGCAAAGAATGTAGTTATAGGGTTTTATTCTAACGAAGTTCCACGAGTTGTGTGCCCTCACTTGTTTTGCAGGATATTCAATATTTCACACATAAAAGTATCTCAAGTGATGAATCTGAGCACACCATTATGAAGAGCTCATCGAGACGATCGAGATGGACCTACCATTTGTCATATTTAGGGTTTTGGAGAGAAAGTCCTCGACGATTACGACTCGGAAGACTCTAGAAGACCCTAGAACCATCATCATCCATAGGATCAGGGAAACAACTGTCAGAAGATCAAAGATCCAGAATATCTGAACTCTACAGGGGTGTATCAGCACCTGACCGAGGGAAGAATCCAACCACGACACGACTACTTCAGCAAATAATCCAAAAAGTGGCACTAGAAGGATCTAGGAGACACCGGGGGACCCACCTGGCACCAGGCCAGGTCGGTCGACCTCCCCCCTAGATCGGTCGGCCTGGGTGGGTCCCACCTGTCAGCCTTCTTGTGTCTACGGCCTTCCACCACCATTGAGGTTCAGTCTACACGGCCCATTCAAGTCGGTTTGATCCGAGGGTCATGTTTTCTTCCTAGGGGCTATATAACCAGACCCAGACCCAGACCCTCCCCCTGAGGCATTATTCATTCATTCATTCATTCAATACGCCATCGGTTCAGAGGTCCATTGAAGGACAACCGAGAGCACCCACCATCCTAGGCATAGCTAGATTAGAATTAGAAGTAGAAGGCGTTGGGCTCCGGATCTAGTCGCGAGGAGGCTCGTTAATGCCTTGTAATCTTTCTTTTGTATCAACATTTTTTAATCATTAGTTCTATTTGTGTTCTAGTTCATATTGTTGCCTTCTAGTTCATCCTCTAGTTCATCTAGTTCTTTATCTAGTTGTCTAGTTCATCGTCTAGTTCATCGTGTTCTTATTTTAGTTCTAATTGTTCTTGTTCTAGTGCGTGTTCTAATTGGTAAAATAGATATGACTTGGTATAATTGGATATTCATAGTTATAATGATCAATGCCTGCTTTGATTATATGTCTAGTATAGTTAGATTAGCTTGGAGTTTATACTCATGTTCATATAGCGCTCATCCCAAGGTACCAGGGTTGAGTGGTCAACATTGTGTAGACGTGGTGTTTAGACATTGTTTACCTGCGAATGCACCCTATGTTCCAGGTCAATTGGAGGTAGCTCGCGAAGGTGACTCTTATAGCTTCGTTGAATCCTCTATAGTCCACCCCCGAATGTAGGCCTAGTAGGGCCTAGTCATAGGAGGATCATAAGACTCTGGATCTTATCCCTCTTGTTTAGATTAAGAGTTGACCTAACCATGATTGCTAGATCACTACTAGAAAAACCCCCTGTAGCTATGCTGTATTTGAAACGCCATAAAAAGCGTCTCTACGTTGGCATGTAAAGACGTTATTTGACACAGTTTCAAGAACGTATCTAAATGCCATGATATTTAACACGCTTTCAACGTCAAGAGATATATAAACACATTTTTTAATGCGCTTTTAAATCGTATTAAAAAGACACGAAATTAGCCACGCTTTCAACCGTCAATAACCTCTACACACGTTGTAAAGCACATCTCAAAATCGTCAATATACACCTAAAGATGCTTTTTGACATGCAACCAAAAATGTATAGATATGATACGTAATTAGACATGCTTTCAACTGTAACTAGCATAAAGACACGTCTTAAAGCGTATCAAATAACTGTCCTTAGGTATGTAGAGATGTTTTTATGTGATACCTAAATATCTCCAATTGACATGAAATTACACAAGTTTTTAACCGTTACTAGCTGATAGAGACATTTTAATGCATAGTAGAAATTTGCCCTTAACCATGTAGAGACATTTTTTGGTGCGAAATTAAAAACATATGATCTATTGAGGGGTTATAAGCTGATGTGGCATATTATTCACCAAAGTTGATTTGGTGTATCTTCTAATAGAGCTGACATGGCATGTATTATTGAAGGCTTAAACATTACCAATTTTAATTTTATTTCTGTTTCTTTTAGTTAAAAATAGTCGCAAAAAAAACTTAACAAGTAAATAATAAATAGGAACAATGCAAGGCTCTAGACTCGACTCAATCCAAGTACCGAGCACCGAGGGATTAAGGCCAGCGTTTACCATTGCACAAATTATTTAGCTTTCTAGGATGGAGTTAATTCTTTTGTTTATTTATTTATTATACGCGTGGCTTTCCTGTGATAGCGAGATTTGCGGAGCCATGTCATCAGAAAAAAAAGACTACAGGGAAGCGACAAGTCAGGGTGCCGTGCACACATTATCGGCCTTGTTCCACAGCCAAAATCCAATCAAAAGCTAAAGTATTGTTGAGTTACACAACTCAATCAAAACAAGCCGAAGCCAGAAGGGCCTTCTTTATTACCAAAGATTAAAATATAATAATAATTTTCTTATCCTACATGTCTACTCTGCTGGTACTCGTGAAGTCTCATAGCACTAAAGGGTAAAAAGCACTAAAGAGAAACAAAAAACAGGCAAAATGTGTGCAGATATGAGAATCGATTCTAAGACCTTGGAAAGGAAGGATCTGCACAAACCACTAGGAATATAGAATTACGATTTTCTATATTTCCTTTTCAATTCAAAACCAAACAAAAATATAAAATATAGTGAAAAAATGTGAGGCATGTGGGGAACGATCCTGAGCCCCTCTGATTGAAACCAAGAATGCCAATGCATACTAATAGGACTAGTGTGCTTTTGTGTCATTTGAGATTATTGATTCGTTTTAACTTCTATCTTTTATTTTATCAAAAAGAGAAAGATATAATAGCAGAAAATAAACGAGCATGCAAACAACTAGGGCGAGCGTGATTTTGTGTCATTTCATTTTGACACTATAGTTCCTTTTAACTTTTATTCTTTATTTTTAATAAAGAGAAAGATATAACAGCTAAAAATTGAAAACAGGAGAGTATCGAACCCCAGACCTCCGAGAGGTGGAGATGAACTCATACCACTGAGCCATTTCAGAATTTATGATTGGAACGGTTCTGGTTACCTTTTGATAACACGCATGTGGACTTTTCCAAGCACCATGTTTGATCAGCGTAGAAAACAAATTGTTTAAATACTGGATGAACACAAGGCTTTCTCCTTTCAATTTATAGTCAAAACTTGTAGCTAGCCTTTCTCCCTCGTCCTAGCTTCAAAGTTTTGTAAAATCATGCTCTATCAATTTATTATGTTCTCATAACCATTGTATTTGTCATTTTTTCATGTGAATTTGATTCAATTGGAAATTTGGATTTTAAAAAATAGCAACTTCAAACAATATTTTGAAGTAGTAAATGATTTAAGTGGAAAAGTCATGAATATAAAAGTTATAGAACTCATCAAGATCTATAATGTTTATTTTGATGATTTGGTCATCCGATATAGCGATTGTAACATTACTCATAAATCTTATATATCTCTGTAGTAATTTCGTAAACTATATGAGAGATGTGTAAATTTTATGAACAATGTTACTATCCATTTGTCAAATTAACAATTTGTCAAATTTACAAATGACTAAAATAAAAATTATAGATCTTGATCAATTATTCGACTTTAATGTTCATGACTTTTTGAGCTCAAATCTAGTGTTCCAAAATAATAGCTATATTGACAGAGCATGATTTTAGAAATTTTCAGAAAAAATTATCAAATTTGATGTTAGTATAGGGTGGAATGTTAGTTAGAGATTAAAAAAATCAGATTTCTTCAACAAATTTAAAATTTAATTTCAAACAGTATTTTGAAATAGTAATTGTTTTCAAATAAAAGAGTGATCAACGACAAAGTTGCATAACTTTTAGTGACTAAAATTGATAGTGATAATATCAGTGTTGGTTCATTCTTATGGGTCTAAAACATGTTAATTCTTTGGCTAGCAAATGACATTATACGTAAGAAGTACTTGTCAAATCTTTTCTCTACTTTGTTTGAGGCACAGCTGGTCCTAGACCATACATACACACCACCTGTTTGACAGATTGTTCTATCTGAATCTAATTGTTTTTCATTGACATAACTAATGATTCGAGATGGGTGATTATTCGTTTAAGTGAGAACTAAATTAATGTGATGTTAACGGCATGAATCGAGTAGCAATTTATGTATTAATAAATGCTTTCAATATTAGTACTGGATGGTGCATAGTGTCGGTTTTGCTTATGTGATCCGCTTAAAAATGGAAAGCTGAGAAGACTGTGACCCACTTGTTCTTCTGCCATGACACATCTAAGGTTGATTTTTATACATTTGAAATAGTAAATGTGTCCTTAACATCTTCAAATTGAGTTATTCATCTACCCATGTTCCATTGTAGGTGAAGAAAGGTAGTTTGTCTCAAATGAGCAACAAGTTGGTACTCACATATTCTAGACAAAGCTAGATGGGAAGCAGCATGTGGAGAGCTAGATGGGAACCAAAGTATAAATTTCAAAGTGAACAAGATAGGTTTTAGTTGTTATAGAAAAATATTAAGTAATATTTGTATGATATTGCTACATTATCCATGTTTCTTTGTGAACACAATTGTCTGCTGAGTAATGGATATGTAGGCTTTTGAGTTGGTCAGATTATTTATGTTTTGTCAAGGCCGAATGCAATATAATTGATGGCACATTTTAAAGCGTTACAATATAATGCGTCTATACTACTACACACGAAATATAGATGTATCTACCAAATCGTTTCTACAAGTATTACTTGTACACTATAACGTTACTATTCAACATATCAATATATGTAGATACGCAATAAAGATGTGGCTATAATATTGTTTCTATTTTTATTGACACATGCTTAGGCGTTACTATAAAACGTGTCATACTCCATGTCACCTCTCCACGTCAGCTGCCATGTCACCTTTCCACATTACCTGCCACGTCACCTGCCACGTCATCTTTCACGTCACCTACTGCATCGTCTCTATAGTGCTTAATGCGTAATAATGCGTTACTACAAAATGTGACTATAGTAGTAGACACAAATTGTAATGTATCTACAATATTGTCTCTACAGTTTTTTCGCACGTTATGAAACGTCTCTATACGACGTAACTACACAAATAGACACGTCTTATACGAGCATCTATAAAAGCGTATCAATGTCTTTAGACATGCATCTAACATGTCTATGAAACATATATCCATCTTATAGATACGCTTATAGAAATCGTCTCTACGGAGCCAGACACGGTCCATACAAAGACGCTTCTAACATGTTTTTGTAAAGCGTGTCTACATCCTATAGAGACGAACAAAAGCGTGTCTAGTATGTAAAAAAAACGTAGCTATAGGGGGGTTTTCTAGTAGTAGATTTAATTGCACTAATCAATGTAGCCCTTGACCTATAATTAGGATATGAGTAAATTGCATCCACCATACAACAACTTGTATGGTTGTATCATTTTAGTCCAACAAATTGTAAATTGTGCAAACTAATGCATGAACTTGTTAAATACGTACGTGCATGGTCATATGTATGCCATGAAACATATTTTTTTATGTTGGCATACCGTATGGACTTTGGATTAGATATACATGGTTGCACCAGGGGCAAGGGGCAAATTCCTTTTATCATTTGAGTGAAAGATCCATTTATATCCACTTCACTTTATCGTACATTGTTGTATATGAACAAAAATGCCGTATTTTATGATTGTAATGAAATACACACTAGCATGTTACTCGCTTCAGGAGTTAAGGATCGCTAGGATCGCTATAGTTCAAATATGTCTCTACCATAACAAAATATACTCTGTGGCATACATATGACCGTACACACACACATTTAACAAGTTCATGTATTAGTTTGCATATTTTGC